>JAKOGI010000270.1:92500-350000 GCA_029747015.1 Carnegiea gigantea | reverse complement strand
CACAACTATTTTGTGAGCAAGATAAGCCATACTAGCTTCACTAATCTCACCATAGTGTATTTCACACCTGGATTCTATTTCTCCCTTTTCTCTCCCTCTTGTCTCTCTCACACTTTTCCTCCATATTATCATTCAATATCATTCATAATAGATGATATCGAAATATAAATTTAAAACATAGATCTAGCATTAGTGACTTTACATTTATAAATAGAGAAGTCAATTTCAACATAACTTAGGTTTTTTGTTTTCACGGAATTTCTCCCTTCTTTCTTTCTTTATGTACAAAAAAGGAGAAATATCACTACCAGATATCCTACTTTATCTGAAGCTCATAATTAGGGTGTAACACCCTAATTGCACATAATTCATTGTTTGCATTCTCTCCATTCATTTTATCAATTAGAAGTGATAACCCAAAGATTGAAGCGTTACTGCCATTCAAAAGGGACAAAGCTTGGCTTATAAATAATAAACATGACTAAGTTGAACATCGCTTACCACCACAAGACATTCATATAATCACAAACCATCGAAACAATACATAAACAGTTTCTAGTATCTCAAAGTTTATACCAAAATATAGTAACTTTTTGCAGAGTGTATAATTCTAACATTAGAATATTTCATAATACAGTGCTCAAAATATTTCAGCACTAATACACCACTATTCCTTTCAGACTTTTACGCTCACTTATCTTCTTCAGTCGGCCTGCCAGCATGAGGGCAATTTACTGAGCATTTGCCTAAAACAAAACATGAAAATATTTCAAACTGTGAGCCGAAACTCAGTACATGTATGTCTATGTTGTTAAATGTTCATTGGAAAACTGGTTAGACCCACATTGCAATTCGTTTTAATTTAAAACAGGGAATGAGATGAACATTTAACAATACAGAAATACATGTATTGAGCTTCGGCTCATAGTTTGAAATATTTTCATATTTTGTTTTAGGCAAATACTTAGTGAATCGCTCTTAGGCTAGCAGGCTGACTGAAGAAGATAAGTGAGTGAGAAAGTTTGAAAGGAACAGTGGTGCATTAGTGCTGAAATATTTTGATCACTGTATTGTGAAATATTCTGATGCTAGAACTATGTACTCTGCAAAGAGTTACTATATTTTGGTGTAAAGTTTGAGACACTAAAAACTGTTTATGTATGGTTTCAATGGTTTGTGATTGTGTGAATGTCTCTTAGTGATAAGCGATGTTCAGCTTAGTTATGTTTATTATATATAAGTCAAACCTCATCCTTTGTGGACGACGGTAACGCCCCAATCTTTGGATTATCACTTCTAATTGATAAAATGAATGGAGAGAATGCAAACAGTGGATTATGTGTAATTGGGATGTTACAGATTTGGTATTAGAGCTAGATTTTTGATCTTCTCGATGGGATACGGTTATGGAGTTTATATATAGGAGGGTGAGAAGGTTTACCAATAAGATATACTATATACTATTAGAGACTTGTGATATTAGAAATGTATATTGCTTATCTTCTACACGCCCTTCATTTGTCTTGCTAGATGGATCCTTATGTAATTAACATGATGCCTAGTACATCTGTGGCTGCCTATATTTCACTATTGTATGCCAGCATAATAGCTCATGCGCAGGACCCTTTCTTCAAGTGAGAGTGTGAACCAAAGAAACCTTCTCCCACTCCTTCTAAGAGTTGTCTTGTAGGCTCAGCGGAGCCCTGTGGGAAATGCGGAAGAATAAATTACACCATGATGTATATATGAGCGCGCCCAAATGACCAAGCTAAGTTATCTTTTGTGGTCTTTAGTTAAGGAAGAAAGGAAAACAAGGAAGGATAGGTTCAAGATTGAGTTTGAGATAATCCAAGAAGGAGCCACTCAAAATGATGTATGTGAGCACCCAAATGACCAAGTTAGGTTATCTTTTGTGGTTTTTAGTTAAGGAAGAAAGGAAACAAAGGAAGGATAGGTTCAAGGTTGAGTTTGAGATAATCCAAGAAGGAGCCACTCAAAATCAATCCTTGGGCAAATTCCTTTACTCTTTCTAGGATACAGAAATGATTCACCACCTAGAAGAGTTAAGAAAACTAGAACACCACTTGAGTTTGCCAACATTCAAGATATAGAACTAGATTTGCACACACACTTTGAGAGAACACTTCAAAGCTGAGTTGTATTACTTGAATTCGAATGTAAGTTAATTTTCTAATGCAAACAACTCGACACTATGGCCTTATATAGGGTTGGCCTTACACTTGAAAAGATACGAACACACTTATGAATAGACACTGATGAAAAAAAAGCAAAATACAAGGAACTAGAAAGGAAAACATGCACATGGCTAAGTGAACCATATATCTAACTTTAATGATGCTTGAGTGAAATGAACCCATCAGCTTGGGGAGTCATGCTCCCAATTGAAAAGACATATCTCAGCCTTGGGAGAAAGGGGGAACGTAGCTTGAGCAAAGGGGGATGCAGCAACCAGCTTTAAGAGTAAAGATGCATGTATGCATATTCTGGCTATTAAATGCGTTCACACCTGCAGCAAGCCCAACTTCCAAGAGGCATATCTCTCTGAATACTGAACCAAATTCGATGATCTTGGGCTTGTTGGAAAGCCTAGGATGTCTAGTTTCTAGGAAATCCAATTTTATTGCAATTGGACCAGCCAATCAAAAGTTATGGCCCAAAGCGTGAAGGCTGTCCAAACTGTCCTGCGCCAAGATACCGTGTGCTTGTGGGCTGAACTTGACCAACCAAATGAACTCCAATTTAAGCGTGGTTGGTCTTGTTAGAAAGCGCATTTCTTAGGCTTGATTAATGTAAGGACCATCAGAATTTTGGCCCATTATATTTTGCTATAAAAGGGTAACAAAAACCGGGTGTGAGGAGGATGAGCTAGGCGTGAGCTCAAAGGGTACGTTCAGAGCTTTTCTACATATGATGGCGATCTCCTTGGCTTCTTTTGGCTGCTTGTGATCTTCCTTGAGCTTAATAGGAGTAGTGGAGTTTATAAGTATGGAGCATGATGCTCTTGATCCCCATTTGGGAAACCCCTTGGAATAAGGCACTTTGAAGTTCAAAACAAACTCCACAAAGTGTCTTGTGTCATGGAACTCAAATAATGGGGCCAAATATAAGTGTTTCTATGCATGATCTTGTTTGGCCTTTTCCTCCCTTGAAGTTGAGCTTGAGGAATGAAAATGATGCATATGGAAATATGCATCACACCATTCCTGAATGCCAAGTAGGAACCAACAAGTTCATGTGGTGTGGAAACCCTGAACACCTCATCGCTGCATGCCCCCGAAGATTGAAGGCTGTAGACAAGGATGCAGCAAACCCTTGGGCCCACCTTGCAAAGGGGCCTCACCTCTAAGACCTGTAGCAGCAGGATGGGCATATGTAATGCGCAAGAAGAAAGCTGCCACCTTTTGTACGGTAGTCATTGGAACTCTCTTTTTTAATTCAAAGTCATTCTGTGTATTGTTTGATTCGGGTGTTACATAGGGAACCATGTTATTGAAATATATTTAAAAGGGTCAATATTCGGTGGAAACTATTTTAAGGGGACAGTTCACTATTTTCATTTTCATCTTAACCCATAAACTTTTCATATTTGCAGTTAAAACCCAATTCTTAAAAACTTACTTTCAAAAATTTTAATTTTGTGCATGTGTAATTTTTCATATAAGTACTACTTGAGATCCTCTTTCAATTGGTATCAGAGCCACGTGATAGAAATTAATTAAGATAATTAAGTTAATTAATGATTAATTAAGCTAATTAACTATGTTTGATGCTTGAATCATCACTTACTTGTCCTGCTCCGAATTATTCGCATATTATTCACTCACCAGAAGGAACCACTTCAGTAGCACCTCAGTTAAACTATATCACTGATATAATTTTTGAGTTAAAAGCCGAATTAGCAAAAATTAAGACTGAAGTTAAAAAGATTAAGAAGCAATTACCTGTAATCCATCGTTCTAGTTAACGAAATCAGACATAGTGGAAAATCGACTTTAAATATTAGTACTCTATTTCAGCACAAATATCCTTTTCAAAACTCAAAAAATAAAAATCCATTTCCTTTGCATGATATAAAAATCCTAAAAGAAGTAGGAGAAAAATCAGGAGAAAAATTGGCAGAAAAGGTAGAAAAAGAAGAAGCGGATGAAGTATAAGCAATATATCTTGATGAACTACAGAGTAGTTTGAAAAAGAACAAAATTCGAAAGAATTAAAAAGAATTATGTGCGCAATTATTGATAAAAAGGATGTACTATCTGATGATAACGAAGAGATGAATAATGTCCAATTAGCAGAAGAAATATATCAGCAGATGAACCTAATCAAGCTAGAAGATCTTAATGTTGTACCTTCAGAAGAAATTAGAAGAAAATTGGATAAAAAATACAGATATATCCATATTAGAAGCGTCCAAGTTTAAATTACTCAATTGCAATATTATGGCAAAGATATTGATCTTTATACTTTAGTCTATGATATTATACGTACCAAATTTAATAATCAACTTATCACTGGGATTAAGACTAATTTATGTAATGAACCAGTAGGATTCAGTTGTCGACCTGGACATTATATAAGCCTAAAAGAAGAATTTGCTAAAAACTTCTTATCTCTTAAGATAAAAGTAGTTGGGATGAACATGAAAAGAGGAAGATATCCATTAAGGATATTTTGAAAAATTATCTACAAATTAGATAATACTATACATCCAAAGATTAAGGTAACAATGATGGAGGCATAAAAATTTGAAAGTCCCACCTCTATGCAAAAGATCCATAGGATTAAATCCATTTCACAGGAGATAAAAATTGATACGTTCATAGATATCTAGCTTTGCCAATCCTACAAAAATCAATAAGAAAAATGTGATGAAAATTGATGAGAATGGTAAGATTACGGCTAGACCCCAATTATTAAGAAGCATTAGTCAAAGATCAGAATGGGGAGAAGGAACTTCATCAACTGAAGAAGAGCTTAAAGAAGATGATACAATTAGTATAACCACTAAGATGAGCAGAATGATGTTTGAACTTTAAGACACAGTATAGATAGAAGTATAAGTCTAGGTAGAAAAGTGATTGGGTACAAAATAAGAACTGTTAGTGAGCCAATTTATGATGATGAATTAGTCAAAAATATGACTATGGAGATATGCTATGAAGTCACCAATACAAATCCTAATAGTGTCTATATCCTAATAAACGTATGCTTAGAGGGATATAATAAACATAAGTTGTGTGCCTACATGAATAGTGATTGTTCTATATGCTTTGCAAAATATCGTTATTTCCAGAATTTATGTGAAAAAGAGCCAAAAATTCTTTATAAGTAAGGATAGCTGATAATAGTATTATGAGTCACAATAAAACCATACAAGGGTTATCTATAAAATTAGGAGGAGTTCAATCTATGGGCTAGTGATCAACCCTCTCATGATATGATTATTGAAAATAATTTTCAAAGACTATTTTCTCCATTACACAGACCATAAACCAAATAATATTTACAATCAATGGTCACTCAGTTCCTATTGATAAATTAAGCCAGGCTTACACTCATCAGAAAATCAAATTTACATGCAGCCAGTATTGTGAAAAGGTAATGTTTGCACAATGTGAGGTAACGTCAACAATCTCATTACCTGAGTTATATATTAAAGAGCAAATTGTTGAGCAAAAAGAAAAATTATGTAAAGAACTCTACTCTGATAATCCTGTAAAATTTTGGCATAAAGATAAAATATTTGTTAAAATCACTATGTTAAATCCCAACACTATTATTCAAGTTAAGCAAATGGTGCATACACACCAGGATATCCAAAAATTTGATAAATAAATCACGTAACTTTTGGATAAAGAATTAATCAGGAATAGCAACAGTCCTAACACTAGTCCTGCTTTCACAGTAAGAAATTATGCAGAAGAAAAAAGAGAAAAAGTAAGAATGGTAATCAATTACAAAAAGCTTAATAATAATACGGTCTTTGATGGTTATCATATTCTTAACAAAACAGCTCTTTTCAATAGAATTCAAGGAGCCTCGTGGCTCTCAAAATGGATTACAAAAGTGGATATTGGCAAATTAAAATGGATGAATAGAGCATTCCTTTAACTACTTTTAGTGCCCTTCAAGGACATTATGAATGGATAGTAATGCATTTGATCTAAGGAATGTACATCAAATATTCCAAAGCAGAATGGATAACATCTTCAAAGATCTTGATCAACGTTGTTTAGTTTACATCAATGATATCCTTGTCTTTTCTAAGACCATATAACAATACAAAGATGATGTCTTAACTGTCATCCAAAGATGCATCGATCATGGTATTATACTTGATAAGAACAAGTGCATTTATGCTAAATAAGATATTGAGTTTTTAGGTCTAGAGATAAAGCTGCACAAATTATTTTACAAAAGCATATTCTGAAAAAAAATAAAAAATTTTCCTGAAACGATTGAAGATAGAAAGCAGTTAAAAAGGTTTCTTGGATGCATTACCTATGTTTCAAATTTCATTAAAGATCTGGCTAAACTGACAAAGCCATTACAGTAGAAACTCAAGAAAGAAGTAAGTTGGACATGGATTCCTAGTGATTCAAAGATTGTTTAAAGCTTTAAAAAAATATGTAAAGATCTTCCTGTTCTTAATTTGCCTAATGAACGAGATGATTTAGTTCTTGAAACAGATGTCAATAATGAGCACTTGAGTGCTGTATCCAAAACCAAAGAAAGAGAAAAACTCTGCAAATATTACAGTGGAAGTTTTAATGAAGTAGAATGCAACTATCTCACGATGGAAAAAGAAATCCTTGCAGTTATAAGGGGAATTAAAAAATTCTTAAGCTTTTTATCCCCAAAACCTTTTCTTATTCGAATTGATTGCAAAGAAATACTTGGTTTTGTGAAAAAGAATATATCAAATATGCAAACGCAAGGGCGACTCCTGTGTTGGCAATTATGGTTTAACCAGTTTTCCTTCTCTATTGAACATTAACAGAGATCGAAGAATTCTTTGACAGATAGTTTAACTTGAGAACTCGCAAATGGTAATCATCAGAGCAGAACTCCTGTTGGAAAAGGAGAAAATTCAATATGAAATGCCATTACTACTAGAATGAGTTTCTCCTTCTAATAAAGTCCTTATAGATAATTTGGAACTCCATACAAAAAGTAGATTACGTTTGCGTCTGCTATCTTTTGCCTACCTAATAGTTCAAAGATTTAGTCTTCTAAAGTTACAAGTTAATTACCTAAAGTGACCTTATGATATCCAAGAAAAAAAAAAGTTCTTATATTTAAGAAAAATGATTTAATGAGTAGTATGCAGCCTGCACTGCCTCTTATTATAATTATTCCTATGATATTTGGGAATCTTGGAATACAATAATCTACTTTCCAGATAAGTCTGGAGTTGGTGGTGTTAGTTTTCGAGTAAATTCAATCTCTCCAAATGATCCTGTCATTAAAGTTTGAGAATATGGGATACTAGTTTATTTTATGAAATTCCCAAATCCAAAATATCAATTTTTCTTAAGACTAACTAAATTTCAGCAATGCATGTTCAGAAGGATCCATTTGATAGTTACATGTCCTGATGGTCCAACAAAAATTTCATATAATAGATGCCTATATGTGGAGGTACATTATGCACTAATCGACTATAAAAATAGAAAAGCCAAACCAACTCATTATCTTGTTCAAATAGTTGATTTCGACGACTCCAATGATCGATGATAAGAATAGTTTCTAGAATGACGAGAATCAGTTATTGAACCTGCTTTAGCAAGAGCCATCGATTTTTACAAAATTTATCATCAAAGTTGGGCATTAAGAATGAGGAAAAACACTAATGCATTGCGGGAACACTACTTTCGCTTATAACAATGAGTTTAGCGGATGTATGAAAGTGGAGGGAGTGGATTCAGAAGATATTTTTGATTATTTCTTTGATGTTGATTTTGACGACCCCAATGATTGACGATAAAAGTGGTTTCTAGAACGACGAGAATTAGTTGCTTGACCTGCTTTAGCAAGAGCCATCGATTTTTATAATATTTATCATTAAAGTTAGGCATTAATTAAACGAGGAAAAATACTAATGCATTGCGGAAATACTACTTTCGCTTATAACAATGAGTTTAGCGGATATACGAAAGTAGAGAGAGCAGCTTTAGAAGATGTCTTTGATTATCTCTTTGATATTGGAGCCGAAAAATTCTTGTCAGAAAAAGAAAAGAAATATCTTTTTAAATTATTTGAGAAATGAGATCCAAAGTATCTTCAATTTGATAAAGATTTTTATGATTATCCAAATAATAATGGTCTACAGGATATTATTCGAGATGAACGCATGCAGAATCTCAATATGAATAACTAGTCTTATCAGTAATAAAAGGCTCTGAAAAGTTGGTGCTCCAGTATTGTACTATTTTGAGAAGTGTTATATCAGTAAAATAAGACAGTCCATTGTTGCTATGTGAATGTCACTGTAGCCATGTGAAATTATTAGTGTGTACTGTAGCTGTTAGGACATCTCATGTACTCCTATCCCCTCTATAAAAGAGAGGCTGAGTACTGAGAAAGGATACGGTCATTTGAGTACACTTAAGTAGAAGAGAAGCCGAGAATCTCATTTCTTTATGAGTAAGCATATCTGATGATCTCAGCTTAAGTTCCTCTTTAATTCTTTCATTGTAATATTTTCACTTTTAAGTTTTCAATAAAAGAAGTTTTCTAGTAGGGAACGTTATTTAATTAAACTTTACATTTTAAATATTATAATTTCTTGATTAAAGTTTTACTATCCTCAAACAATATATAAAACTTGATTAGTGACTACGATCCGAGGTAAGAAATGAAACGAATCTGTGATGTGCCTGATCTAAGGACTGTGTAGTTGACATTAGCAATCTCTGTAAACTGGAAGTTAGAAGAACGCCAGAATCCAATGCCGACTAAGTTCAGATAATGGTCGAAATTCTTTAATTAAACTTTAATTATTTTGTTAAGTATGATGGGCTGTTAATCACAGAAAATATAATATCTATGATATAAGTAGTAAATTGTAATAATTAGTACCAATAAGGCCATTATGAGAAGTTCAAATAAAAATATAAGCTTAGTTTTATTAAGAAGCTCCAAAAAATTTGAGTATTTGCATTTTGAACCTCATTTGGGCCAAAAATAAAAAATTCAAAAAGGTCAAGGACTAAGTTGCAAGAAAAAACTTCAAAAATAACTATTTCGTAAAATATTGATCCCTGCTAATAGTTTACCCAAAATAGTAAGTACTTCACAATACATTCTGAAAAATTTGTCCCTTAAAAATTATTTCTATAGAATCTAGGATATCCCAAAGTTCGTAAATTATTACGTACAATTGGGTGGACAACTCAATTGTGCACCCGGGCTCACCAACAGTAGTTTTAAGTCCTCCAACTGCTGAGCCCCGACCCATTTTTTAAAAAAATTCATGCTCAATTTTTTGAAATCGCGATTTTTATTCTCTCAATTGTTCGATTACTCTTCGCTGCTTCAATTGCTTTAGTGTTCAGCAATTTTTGAATGGTTGGGTTTGATTTTAACGTCACTATTGATGTTGAATCTTCATCAAACGGAATTGTTCGTCAAGTTGATAGCGTTTTTTCGATCTCTATTTTTGTTTTCAGGATTGGAAGTTGTGTTCGTTAGTTTTGCGTTTTGATGAGTTAATTTCCAAATTTTTAAGCTGGATTGCATTCGTTGCATGTAAATTTTAGTTTGTGACATACGAGAAATGATAGCTCACCTTTATGGGTTATGTACTCACTAAATATAGTCGTTGGCTCACTAGAGGTATACATTTAGCTTACTATAAAAGATATATTACCCTATGCTACAAAGCAGTTTTTTGGTCACTAAAAGAAACGTCTGGCTCACTAGGATTGACCTGTGTACTCACCGATGTTGCATTATAGCTCACCACAAATGTTATTGTTATTTTTTCAGATGATATTTTTATTATTGCTATGTACATATGAGAAACAACAGCTCACCAATATGAGTTATGTTCTCACTAAACATAGTCGTTGGCTCACTAAAGAAATACATTTAGCTCACTTGAGAAATACATTTAGCTCACTTGTATTGAGCTTGTATTTAGCAATTATGAATCAGTTCTCTACTCACCAAATGTAATCACTATAATTAATCTTGTACCTAACAGGGAAAACAATAGCTCACTATTAGTATAGCTTACTATAAAAAATTTGTTGCCTTTCACTACATTTTATAACTCACCAAATATCTATGATGGCTCACTAAATAAATAGCATAGCTCACTAAAAAGAATAGTATAGATAGCCAGCAAATAATATTGTGAAGTCCTTAAGTTATGTTACAGCTCAATTATTTTTTACTATGATATAAGGATGTTTGTATTATATTTTGTGAGTATAATAGAAATATAATGAATTAATTAAATATAATCTAACTCACTAAATATATGCCATAGTTCACTAAATATATGGCATAACTCACTAAAAAAATATAGACAATGAGAATATAGTTTAGTGAGTTTTAGATAAACAATAATATTTTTTTAGTACAATAGCACATTTTAATAAGTTATATAGTACTTTTACTAAGTGAAACCTATGGTATATAAGATGCATTGATTTGATCTATCTGCTCACTAAAAGTATGTATTAGCTCACTAAAACTGTGTCTCAACTCACTAAGTATTGTAGTGAGCAATACATTTTTAGCGAGCTGAAATTCGATTGTACAACTTCTTCTGTACAACCAGTTGTATGACATAACAACTCAGTAAATAAATGTCATAATTCACTAAAAAAATATAGACAATTAGAATACAGTTTAGTAAGTTTCAGATTCACAGTAATATTTTTTTTAGTACAATAGTACATTTAATAAGGTATATAGTATTTTTACTAAGTGAAATTTCGATACATAAGATATATTAGTTTCGGTACGTATGTCTGCTCACTAAAGGTACGTATTAGCTCACCAAAACTGTGTCTCAGCTCACTAAAATATTTTAGTGAGCTATACATTATTTTTAGTGAGCGAAACTGGATACACAATAGCATATTTTAGTGAGCTATAAGGTATTTTTAGTGAGCTGAAGTCTGACAGTTTTCTTTGTGAGCTCGGTTGTACAATTGCATTTGTACATCCGGGTGGATGATATAACAACTGCCCAAAGTCGTAAATTGTGAAAAAAGATACATCCTATTCCAAAAAAAAAAAAGAAATTCTCTACAAATCTAAATTTAACTCACTTCGAACTATTTTGTGAGCAAGATAAGCCATACTAGCTAGTCTAAGCTTCACTAATCACTATGGTGTATTTCACACCTGGATTCCATTTCTTCCTTTTCTCTCCCTCTTGTCTCTCTCACACTTTCCCTCCATATTATCATTCAATATCATTCATAACAGATGATGTCAAAATATAAAACTAAAACATAGATTTAGTATTAGTGATTTTACGTTCATAAATGGAGAAGTCGGTTTCAAAATACCTCATTTTTTTTTTTTATTCCACGGAATTTCTCACTTCTTTCTTGCTCTTTGTACATAAAAAGCCTTCGATTCTTTCGGCACGAAACGTTCTCTAGTCACATTTCCTTTACCCTTTAAATTCCCCCTTTTTGCTACCCCTGTTTCTCCTCTGTTTTTCCGGAACCCCTATTTAATTCGCCTCTTCAACATCCTGTTCTCTTTCAAGTTTTGTTAACTTGTTCATATCACCTCTCTCTCTCTCTCTCTCTCTCGAGTAAGCAAAATTTTGGCAGGAGTTTCGCATCTGGTATGCTTTGTTCTTCTTCTCCTTCCCTTCACATTTTCTTTTTTTCAATTGTTGCAACATACCCAGCACCTGAATCTGAGTTATGAGCAAAAACAAATGAAAACCCAGATCTTATTTTGACAAAATAGGACTTGGGTGCAGGTTGGAATTGATTGACTGAGCTGCAACAACGAAGAACCCTGGTCATGGGTTCATCAGAGGGGAGAGAAAATAACAAGAAAACTGAGATAATTCCAAGCAGTGAGAAAAAGGGAAGCTTGCAAAAGAGCTATTTTGATGTTCTGGGATTGTGTTGTTCTTCAGAAGTGCCGATGATTGAGAGGATCCTGAGGCCACTTGAAGGGGTAGTTGAAGTCTCTGTCATAGTCCCTTCTAGGACTGTCATTGTTCTTCATGACACTCTCCTCATTTCTCAGCTCCAAATTGGTCAGTTCTTCTCACTTCTATCATCTTTTTTGCAACTGGTACAATATCTTTACTAAGGGCATCTTTGACAAAGAGCTTTTTGGATGCAAAAAGAGTTTTTTGAGAGAATTAGCTGTTTGACTCTGATAAAAAAGCTCTTTGATGTGTTTGATTGATTAACTTTTTAGATTAGCTTTTTATGTCCAAAAAGCTCTTTTATAAAAAGCTTTTAGGATAGCTTTTTCAAAGAGCTTTTTGATATTTACTATTATGATGACCATGCTAACTTTATAATTTGAACTAATTTACATTATATGTCATTCAAAAATGATATTTCTGAATATTGGATGCTTATGCTTTAAATTTTTTAATTTATTTTTTTCTTTTTTGGGATAAGAGTTGTGGATG
Source organism: Carnegiea gigantea (assembly GCA_029747015.1). Classification (NCBI taxonomy): domain Eukaryota; kingdom Viridiplantae; phylum Streptophyta; class Magnoliopsida; order Caryophyllales; family Cactaceae; genus Carnegiea; species Carnegiea gigantea. Next base: position 337,351 of record JAKOGI010000270.1, on the reverse strand, counting down.
GTCATGATATTGAAGATAATACTTTTAATTTTAATACTTTTTTAATTTAATAAATAATTTATATTAGTTAGTCTTATAGGATATATAAATATTTTTTATATCACATAATTTCAATTGCTATTAAAAAAGAAAGCATTTAATATTAAAAATATAATTTGATAATAAGTACAAAAATTAGGAAAAAGTATAAATGTAATTTTATATATCATGTAAGTCTTAATTCATAATTTATATCAAAAAGAAAAATAAATATCCAATGAAAAATTATTTTGTTAGAAAAATAATGAAATTGAGTAATGGGCATAAGTGGAATTTTATCAAATAGTTTTGTTAGAAACAGCTAACTTCACCAAACACTTTTTTCGCAAATAGCTACTGCAATCAGTTAAGTCAAACAGCTAATACAATCAGTTAATGCAATTAGCTAACAGCTAATAGCTAATAACTAATTGCCAAACAGGATCTAATTTTATTTTCTGATGAGATTGTTTGGAATTTGACCATACTAGAATTCCAATACTCCAATATAAGAAGAGGGTGTTCTTATGAAGCATGTGAACAAAATTAATAGAGGTGGGAATATTCACCTTATGACCTAAGTACATAAGATTAGGGTGAATTTTTGTTCAATATCATATTTATTTCAAATAGGAGATTCTCATTATCTGCTTTATTAGAAGAATCTATTGGGGTTCTCCACATCTTGCAGTAGCGGGAGAATTAGGACTATCTTAGTAGTTGTTTAGATTTCATTTTAGCTTGAGTAACGTCTAACTAATGATTGAAAAAATACCAAATTTATTTAGACTTCGACAATATAAACAAGAAAATCAAGGCCAATTTAAAAATACGGTGAGCTATAATTTTACCATAGTCAAAATCTTGTTCATATCGATTTTTGTGCGTTGTAAGTCTTTCAGGTTTTTATTTTTATTTATTATTTTTTTCTCAATATCAACGTGATTGTTAGAAAAAGAGCGAGAGAGAGAGAGAGAGAGAGAGAGAGTGAGGAAAAAAGAAGAAATGGGAAAGGGAAAAGAAAAAGAAAAAAAAAGGTTGATTAAAATATGTCACCCATCTTTGCCTGTCTAGGTTCTTCGAAACGGATTGGGAATGGTGGGAATGACAAATTATTGCACAGATGTGTTTGTTTATTTGATTCTACTATAGTACTATAGTATAGGCTTTTAAGTTTGAGTCCTTTCCACTTTCTAGTGTATTTACTTCACGATTGAATCTTACTAGTAGTGACTATGGACAAGCAGCTAAAGTGTGGGAACAATTTGTACTATCAAATATGGAACTAGTACATGTAGAATAAAATAAAACATGATATTCGTTATCTTTATGCACATGAAAAGCAGATACGATCAATCAAAATCGCTAATGTATCTCATGCGCTTGGAGTGTGTATATATATTTTTTTCTACTTGTATTTTTCATGTGAACGACTTAATACGTAAATGTGGATGTGATTTGTAAAAGTATGTACTCTTAAGAATATGACATAGATAATTAAAATCAACCAATCTGCTGTAAAATAATTAAGATGTAGTAGTTAGTAGCTAGCTTAGACTTATAAGTTACCAGATCCTTAGATTAGGAGGAAAAGAGAAGATATGAAACCGGCAAAGGGTTAGCTAGTTAGGTTGGTGTAGGTGTTTGATCAACTGTGCGATTGATTGCATTGGCTTACTTCTACCTGTCAATGTTAATTTCAACACAAACATTGAAATAGAAATCTAGTGTGCTAGCTCCTGTACAATGCACACCATCTCCTATGCATACCTAATTTTAGGCTTTGATGTTACTTGTTTCTGAATTGAGTGAGTTATACTATTTTATTTAAAAAAAATGGGATATAAGGATGAGGTAACTAGGTGATGAATGACTTGGGTTAAGGCTAGACAAATCGTGATATTATTTTATACGTGTAAAAGTGAATATGGGTTGAAAAACTTTCCCTTAGCTTCTTTAATCTAAAATTCTACTCAATCCCTCCAAAATACTGTCTTTTATTTGGAAAATTAATTGTCTGTCCTATCCCCACGGCTCCGTCTCTCTCACCCTTGTCCCCATATCCTAACAATTTTTCGATCATGTATTCCCTCCTCCTTCGGAATAGGACGTAGTTGTAACGAATCCCACTTGTTTCGTTCAAAAATTGCCTAATAGCTAAAACTCCTTTCCGTGGAACTCAGGCATGACATCTTCTCCCTCCATTTAATCTGACACACTCGTGATATTTGGTGTTGGCCGGCTGCGTAAGCAAAACTCCTTTGACAAATCTCTCTCCGTCTCTGTGCAACTATCAATTTCTTTTATACAGCTGGGTAATAGGCCGTGTCGGGTCGGGTTCGTGCTCGTGTCGAACTTAAACGGGTTGAAAATTTCTTGACCCGAACCTAACCCATTTATTAAACGGGTTGAAAAACCTTGACCTGTACTCATTTAATTTTTAAACGGGTTGACCCGCTCAATCCGTTTAAGATAAACAAGTCAAGTTCAGTCGTTTAATTAACCATTTACACATTTAATATCTTCAACTAATACGTAATTATAGTGTTAGAAATTAAGTTTACATATCACATTAAATAATTACTCTTTAAAATTCCCCTGATTTGTCATAATTCACAATTTTTAAAAATTTTTATATTCTTCATTATCTAATAAAAAGTAAATGGATAAATGACAAATGGAAAAATGAGTTGAGTTATTTAATTCATTTAATTAAACGGGTTAAATAGGTACTTTTTTATGTCGAGAGTCTCAATCTGAACCTAACCCATTTAATTAAACGGGTTGAACGTGTCAGCCCATTTAATTAAACGGATCGAAAATTTATACCCAAACCCACTTAACTTCGTGTTGGATTCGGGTCGGTAATTGTGTCGGGTCAGTTTTTTTCAACTCTACTAGCTAGGTTAGGAAAATGGATAGAGGATCTGCAAGTGTAGGATGTAGTGGAAGAGGAGAAGGAACACAAGCTTCAACTTGTGTTAAGTTGATGTCAAAAGTATTAGGATTTTCATTACTCGTATGTTACTCTTTTTTCTACTAATATCTGTCTTTCACTTTGAGGATAATAATACCAAAATTATTTGTCTGCTCAAATTATTTATGGTATAATTACTTTTTTTATTACTATTATGTCTTTTTTCCTACTTTAGCACTCATCATTGCACACCATCAAATTATTTGCTATCCATTTTGTGACTAATAATGTTAAAATTATTTTCAAATTCACATTCCTATCATTAACTTTATTATTAGTTTAAATGGGGATGGGGTTGAAAAGACTTTCCTCTCTCAACCCCAATTCGTCATTTAATACAGTCAAAATGGTGCAACCAGGTACAAACCTAATCAAAATTTAAGTTTAAAAATTAAGTAGTGTATATATCAATTATCTTTATTTTTATATCAGTTAAAAATATAAATTTCATCAGTAAATGGATATATCAAGTATCTTTATCTTTATATCAATTAAAAGTTTAAATTTGATCGTCCATCTAGTAACCACTCCTGAAAATCTCTTTTTATCCGTTACTCCCCTTTTCGCAATTTGTTATATCATTTCAAAGAGTCAAGTTAAAAATACTAGAATATATTGTATTAAAATTGAAAACCAGACATTTTCATTAGGGGAAAAATATGGAAGGTCTATTGGATAATGAATTACAGTTATCTTATGGCATATTTAATAAAAAGGAAAAAAAACTTCGATGCTTGATCTTTGTCTTTTAATTTTGATGGGACAAATATTATAGTGATGTATAATTTTTACTAGCTTTGCATAGGATCACATTTTTTTAAAAAACATTTTTCTAAGATCATGTTGATGATAGTCTTTTCGACTTTCTCCAGTTTTAAAAAAAAGATATAGGAAAAAAAGTAGTTTCAAATTTTAAGAAGGTAAGGATCAAATTTACAATAAATTTTTTAATGTTTTATTCTTTTTGAGTTAAATGCTTTGTTTCATTTTAATTTTACGTCTTCTTAATATTTTTGTTCTATGTATCTACTTAATTATCTGTATGACAATTCTTAAATTTGTTTTTTTCATTGTATAGTTTTATCATTTTGTCATTGCTATACATTATGTATTTTTTTTAAAATATTTTCATTTTCTCTTCTATCCAAATCCATATGTCAATATCCTCCTATCGCTAATGTGTTTTGAGGGGTTAGTTATATCTTTTTTGCTACTAAAATAGAAGATTATGACAAGAACGGTTTTTAACTATTTACATAGTAAACAAGAATTAATTATCTACTAAATATATTTAAATTGTCTTTCTAAAATTTAACCGACCCATGTAAAAATACGGGCACAAACTAGCTAGTTTACAGAAGTGGTAGAATTTATACCAATCAAAAATTAGTGATGAATTCATATATGTATGTATGTACAAGTCTATACTTTTTTCCCCTTAGGCAAGGAAAACCGTGATGAGTTTTACGTGAAGTCCAGTCTTAAATGCCTTTTGACAGCATTAAGAATAGACTTGTCAATTTAGGTGAATGGTTAAATACAGATGGGTCTATTTTGGATTCAGGGTTGAAAATGTTGAACTCTAACCCTAAAGTCTATGGTTCGGGTCAGATCATATGAGTTAGAAGCTTTTTTTATTATTTTTTTCTCCTACAAATATTATAAGAATTAATGTAGTTTTCAAAAAGATATATAAAAAGAATGTATCTCCGAAACTTAAGTTTTAATTTTTAAGTTCTCTTGTGATCCTAATCTGCTAAAGTTAAGATTCATGGACCTTTTAGACTATATCTTTTGGACAACAAAATAAAGAAAAAAAAAGAAAGAAAATTGCATACACATGTAACCAAAATTAATACGAAATATACTTGATAGTACTGGTATCATTCTTCTAGCGGATATGATAAACTATATGCAAAGCCTTTTTTTACCGAAATATACTTCTTTACACAGTGATACAGTGATTTGATTAAACAATGAAAAGATACTTTGTCGTAAATGAAATATTAGCCATAGTGCATTAAAACAAAGATGCTGTAGCAATAGACTATAGTAGTTGACAAGGAAGAAATATGTGACAATTTTAAATGAGAGTGGAAACGTACGAATTTTGCTATTTTAAGTTAGATTTTAACGGATACATATACTTTTTAAAAGACAAAACGTCTGCGAATGTATGAGGTAAATAGAATTTTTGCATAGAAATATATGTATTAAAATAATCGACCTAACCTAAATGGGCCGATCCTAATCCTAATAGGTTTGACACAAATTGATTCAGGTCTCAAAATTTTGTCCAAAACCCTAACTTTTTCCGTGGATTCGGGTCGAGTTATTAAGTGGTTATGTGATCATTTGGTTAATAAAATGTTCTATTATTGTTGTGGTTATGGACTCTGATCTTCCCTTTCTTAATTCGTACCTTGGCAAATGGCGCGCATTACCACAAAATTGATTAACTGCTTTTACGTGAAGCTAATTATTCCCACCTGTACAAATAACCCGTATTCATCAACAAGGTAACCCCACCCCCGGGAGGCCCAAAAAAGAGGGGGGGGGGGGGGGAAGAAGAAGAAGAGAACAAGCCATCTTGGCTTAATGATCATGAAAATATTACTCCCTTCATCTGATATTTATAATCAAATTTTGGAAATATAAAAAAATAAAAATTAAATGTATTTTCCTTGATAATGAATTGGTGAAATGACTTTAAACAATTAAAAATACTAGAATACTCTTGGAGACAGATTTTTGACAATTCTATGAAACAAAAAATTAGATGTAGACGCAAACCGTTCTACAACAACAACAACAATAACTCCCAGTGTGGGTCCCGCTTTCACGGGGTCTGAGGAGAGACGCAAATCGTTCTATAGTCCAAAAATTACATAACTGATTGGTAAGATGCTAATAGCAAAATCAACATAGATGTCAATTATATACCTTAATTGGTAAAGTCTGTAACAAGTAGTATCAGAGACTATATTTACCTTTGATATGTCGGGAAGAAAAATGGAAGAAGTGGTTGACATTGGATGCCATTATCAAGTTGATGAAAGAAGAGTAATTAAGAAAGTCATGTAACCTTTGCACATGTTGATTAGTTGATATCAAAAAATGGGCCAATCAAGCATAAATTAAAACAGTGACATTAGTTTTGTCATGTAGTTTTCTTGCCATTATCATCCCAGTATACCTCAAAGAATTGATATTGGATAATATTCTCCCCTAAAAACGACTTTTCTTCCTCTCATATCGATTATATGTCCATGAAAGTTTTGCAACTCAGTTATTTTGTTTACTTTTGGGTTTTCTTTTGGGTTTTTTTTTTGGGGGGGGGGATTGCTTCTAAATTATGAATGCCAAAAAAAAAAAGTAGAAAATTGCACTCTAAAATATGATGATAAGTTGCATTTGTGATAGTATCAATTTTGAATGATTAAGAGATGTTATAATAACTACCCAACGTTAGTAAAATACGGTACGGGTTTTAAACGGAAAAAGTACGGGACGCGTATTATTCAGCAACTTTAATGAAAAATATGGTGAAACATTCGTTTTTAAAAATGTTAGACTTCTATACAATGTAAAGTTATATGTGTGTGTTTATATGGCAGCTTTTGAAAAAAATTGGGCCATAAATATGACCCTTATTCGTGGACTTTTTCTATATTTTTACAGTCGATTATAATTAGATAATTAGACATATGATTTTTACTTTGCAATTATAATTACTTCATATCATTTGATATTCAAATCAAACACAAGTATTCATTGCATATAGCAAATTGTCACAATATTATGGAATTAACATGAAGGAACACACCAGAAAATAAATTTATTTTCTATATGGTCTAGTATAATAAGTGATAACATCATGTAACAAATATAAATGCCAAATAAAAGATCTTGAATATAATGTGAACCATCATCTTAACCTTCGTTTTTTGGTACAAATTGTCTGAAATCTAAATGACAAACAAAATATCTTGGATGTAATCCTCAATTCTCGATTAAGAATTTGCCTTTTTCGCCTTTTAATACGTTGATACGCATATATCATGTTTAATTCGGTCATGCCAATAATTCAAGCATTTTAAACGGCCGCTGCCTTTTAAAACAGATTTATCATTTTAAAACACTCAATACATTAATACATGTTTAAAACACATATTAAATGACAAATTGCTAACACAGTAACTACCCACTAGCTTAGCTTGTAAAATCTATGGGGTTGTAGCACATTGTATTTATATCCATACGAGAAATGAGATTGGAAATTTATTTTGTGTGTCTCATATTCTAATCTCAGAGAAAACTTTCTCTACATTCTAGATTTTAGAAATTTATTGAAAATTTCATGAATCTATTTTATATCATATCATTATTAAACATTGCATTGCATCATAATACAAAATAATTATAGACTTTGAGTGAATCAACTATGAGACTAGAAAGTTAGGAGTGTGAACAAGGGATTATCCCCCCCCCCCAAAAAAAAAAAGTGACTACTATTCAATCAATGTGTTACCCATATGGCTCTATAATGTGTAGATTGCATTTCTAACTTGTGAAAATTACTGTGTTAACAGCGAAGGCATTGAATCAAGCCAGGCTAGAAGCAAATGTAAGAGTGATAGGAAAAGCAAACTACAGGGGGAAATGGCCAAGCCCTTATGTACTTCTTTCAGGGTTTTTGCTTGCGCTGTCATTTTTGAAGTACATATACCACCCTTTACAATGGCTAGCAGTGGCAGCGGTTGCAGTTGGTATTTGGCCTATCCTTATGAGAGGCGTGGTTGCACTAAGGAATTTCACCCTCGACGTTAACATTCTTATGCTCATAGCAGGTATAGTACCTAATGAGTGAGAAGATATATGCATAGTTAAGTTGCTTTATTTGGATGGCATTTTTGTTTTCGTTTTCAAAGAAAACTCATTCTCCGACTGCAAATTTTCATATGAGATGGTCTGACCATGAGACCGGACTCTTTTTATTTGGTCTTGCATATGTCTTGGATAAAACTGTCTCAACCAAGATATGATTTTGTATGCGATGGTAACTATTATCGGTTGTTGTTTATTCTCATGCTTTTTTCTGATACATGGACTATGTTGGCAGTGGTAGGAACAATTGTCATGAAGGATTACGTGGAAGCTGGCACCATTGTTTTTCTTTTCACTATCGCAGAATGGCTTGAATCGAGGGCTAGCCACAAGGTCTGTCATCTTCTGTCGTTCGATCCCCTCCCCTCCACGTAACATATTGTCCGCCCCATTCATCTGAGTTTAGGTTACTGTAAGGATAGCACACATGTTTTTCTAAAATGATGGAAGCTGTTGCCTAAACTTGAACTAATTTTGGGTACTGTTAGATGAATCTGAGAAACATAGGTTTCGATTCCTACGTTGTTGGAGTTGTCAGTCTTGTGACGAAAGCATGTTGTTTCCTGTCACATGTTGATCAAGCTTTTAATATTATATACTATATGCTGCCTATTTTACTTCATCAGAAAGCTTAAGAACCATGAATTATATCGATCTCAGGCCACAGCAGTGATGTCGTCACTAATGAGCATGACACCTCAAAAGGCGACTATAGCAGAAACCGGAGAAGTTGTAAATGTCGAAGATGTAAAGTTGAACACCATTCTTGCAGTGAAGGTGGGTGAGATAGTACCCGTTGATGGGGTGGTGGTAGAAGGAGCTTGTGAAATTGACGAGAAGACATTAACTGGGGAGTCCTTCCCTGTTGCCAAACAAAAGGATTCTATTGTTTGGGCTGGAACTGTTAATGTAAACGGTAGGACCTATCTAGCTTAGCTTTAGTTGCCCTAGGTTATTTTGTGGATTTCTATGTTCTTACAGAATTTGGATCATGTGTGTAGGTTATATCAGTGTAAAAGCAACCGCCTTAGCTCAGGATTGTGCGGTGGCAAAGATGGCAAGGTTAGTAGAGGAGGCTCAGAACAACAAATCAAGTGCTCAGAGGCTAATAGATAGATGTGCTAAGTACTATACACCAGGTTAGTAGGGGATATCCAAAGACATTCGTCGTTTTTTTTCCTTTCCTGATCTTTTGTAAATACTTTACCACCTTGTTTCTAAAAGTGTCTTCACGGGTCTCAAAAAATAGCCTTTGCACAAGCAAGTGCAAGGTAATCTCGAAATATATTCCTATCTTTAGAATTGACAGGTCGCTGGGGCTAGTTGACTTCATCTTCTTAATAATCTTTAGTCGTTTGGTTTTCTTACTTTGTATTTTTGGCTCTATTTTGCAGCTGTTGTGTTAGTGTCAGCTGTGTTGTCATTGATTCCAGTCATATTGAAGCTTCATAACCTGAGGAATTGGTTTCACCTGGCCTTAGTTGTTCTAGTGAGTGCATGCCCATGCGGCCTAATACTTTCAACTCCCGTTGCAACTTTCTGCGCCCTTTCAAGAGCAGCTACTGCAGGCCTTCTGATAAAAGGGGGAGACTACCTCGAAATCCTCGCTAAAGTCAGGTTCATAGCATTTGATAAAACCGGAACTCTTACGAGGGGTGAATTCACTATGATGAACTATGAGTCCCTTGCTGATGATGTTAGTTTCAGCACTCTACTCTACTGGTAAGTTTAAAAACCGGTTTTATCCTTTGGTGTTCATGTGTAGTCAGATTCTAAAACTGAAAAAGTAGAACAAAAACAATGTTTTTACCAATCAATCAATCCTCCTTGGACTTGGTTGTATCTATATCGATGTGTCAGGTACTGAGGTACCCAAAAGTCATTCCAAACAACCCCCTCCCCCCCCCCCCCCCACAAAAAAAAAAAGAGAAAAAGAAACTTGAGAGTTCGGGTTATTGGCTTGGTTTTGGTTGACATAAGGCTGATCATTATGCAAATTCTGAAGGGTATCAAGTATTGAAAGCAAGTCAAGCCACCCAATAGCAGGAGTGTTGGTTGATTATGCGCGTTCCCACTCCATCGAAGCCAAGCCAGAAAATGTCGAAGATTTTCAGAATTTTCCAGGTGAAGGGGTTTCTGGGAAAATTGATGGGAGGGAGATTTACATTGGAAACAAGAAGCTAGCTCAGAGGGCAAATTGTACGGCAGGTCAGTAGGCTGCTGTGTTCTGTAGTTAAAAGTGCTGTTCTTGTTAATTCTACATTTTGATTCAACCTATTATTTTTACCAACTTTTAGCTTCAACTATTGGTGGTGATGCGAAGGATGGAAGAACTTCGGGATATATTTACTTTGGAGGAGCTGTAATTGGTGCTTTTAGTCTCTCGGATAATTGCCGATCAGGGGCTAGAGATGCAATCAGAGAATTGAGGTCCATGGGCATTAAGACTGCATTACTCACTGGAGATAGTCAATCTTCTGCAATGCATGCACAAGAACAGGTTTGTTTTAGAATCTAAATTGACTTAGTGGTTGCAATCTAGACTTGGCAAACGGGTTATTCGTTTCGGCTCAGATCAAGTTAACCTCAGATGCAGTCGTCACTGGTTGTTCGAATTTGACTTTGTTTGAGATGGCATTGGGTCAATTTGGGTTTGGTGGTTGTATTTGAGTATGGCGTCATTTCTGCAACAAGCTTGGTGAGAAAAATGCTGTCAATACTGAGAAGACGGCTTTTTGGCTTGTCACGGATTGGGTTAACTCAGTTTCAGGTCAAAATTGGGTTGCCTGCTTTCTGGTTTGTGTGTAGTCTGGTTTAGTATTGGTAAGGTCAGATAACAGCGTACAGGGTCCCTGTCAACTTTTGTCATTCAATATCTTTTGCAGAGACTTCTTGATTTGCTGAAAAGTACACTTTGTTCTTGTTGCAGCTTGGACATGCTTTAGAAGAAGTCCATGCAGAACTTCTTCCAGAGGATAAGGCAAGAATAATCCAGGACTACAAGCGGGAGGGGATGACCGCCATGGTTGGAGACGGTGTCAATGATGCCCCGGCGTTGGCCACAGCTGATGTTGGTATTTCAATGGGAGTATCAGGTTCAGCACTTGCAACAGAGACAGGACATGTCATTCTTATGTCGAATGACATTAGGAAGATACCAAAAGCCATAAAACTAGCCAGGAGGACCCGTCACAAAGTCATTCAGAACATCATCTTCTCCGTAGCCACCAAAGCTGGCGTCCTTGCTTTTGCATTTGCAGGGCATCCCCTTGTCTGGCTGGCTGTCCTAGTAGATGTAGTGACATGTTTGATTGTGATCTTCAACAGCATGCTACTTCTTCGTGGAAGCCATGAACACGGTCACAAGTTTCTGGGGCTATTTTCATGCCACTCCCACAAGGGTAAGTGCCAATCAACTAGTCAACATTGCTCTAGCAAGTCAAATGAGCAATGTTGTTCTAAAAAGGCAGCCCCTAAAATGTGTGAATCCACAGCATGTGGTTCACATAAGACTCAATGTTGTTCTACCACCATAAGTGCTACACCTTTAGAATGTTCTTTGCAAAAGACTTGCTCAAGCCATGATCCAAACTCCAAGGCACTCAAGTCATCACATTGCTCCTCATACCCTTCAGAGTGCCAATCTGACCCTCATGATCATCATTCATCACCCTGTGAAGGAAACCTGTGCAGTATTCCTGATGACTCTTGTTGTGAAGAGGTCAAAGAGGAGGAAATTTTAGAGTGCAGCCACGCGCATCACAAACATTCAGAGGGTCCTTCCCAGTCAGAGCACCGATTGGTCATATCCGATCATAACCATCATGAGAAGAAGACTTGTCATGAGCACGAAATCAGAGAAGACATAATCTCAAGCTGTGAGGATCACCCTCACCGTTCCCATCCTCACCATCACCACCACCACGACGACCATCATGAGCACAAGACTTGTGAGGAAAAAGTCGGACAACAGAACACATCAATCATCTGTGAGGATCATTGCCATGGATCTGAAATAGAGAATGATCACCACCACCATCACCATCACCATCGCCATCATCATGACCACGAGCATGAAGATAATCATGGCCACGATCATAACCATACCCATACCCGTAACCATAACCATACCCATAACCATAACCATAACCATAACCATCCCCACCAACACCCCGGTCACCATCATCATCATCATCATCATCACGATGTTATCATGTCGCATGGAAGTTCATGCCACGTGGAAGCTGTGGTCAAGCATGTTTGTCCTGGTTTGAGGAAAAGAGAGGTTGGGGCATGTTGCAAAAGCTTCAGAAGGGAGTGTTGTGGCACTTCAAGGGGACATTTTATGGCTGGCCCAAGGTTAACAGAAATAATAACTGAGTAGATTAATGGGATTATGGAATTGTAAAAAGGGAATAACAGTGTGTTATACATGTTTGCCTTCTGTAATCTATGGCATTTCGCTAGTTATACTGTCATCATGACTCTTAACACCAGGTTCGATTCGCCTAATTTGTAGCATTCTTTCTCGATCAATTGAGCTTGGACTAGCACTGGCTTGAGTTGATTCCCAACAAGGAGGTCCAAGAATGAGGTTTATTGAGTTGCCTTTTGGTGTTCTGGGTTATTAAGCCTTTCAGATTAAGTTTTAGGCCGAGGGTTTCTGTTTGTCTGAATGAGCCAGTGACAAAAGGAAAAATAGAATATTCCACTAGCTTTAGGAGCTCGGTAAGTAGTACTCAAGAACATTGTGAAAGGGATAAATTTATCAACTCACTTTAAAAAAGAAGATCTATGTAGATATATTCTTATGTCATGTATGAAGCAGAGGACTCTTCCAGAGAGTGTTCTGTCAATAGTCCTGTTGTCTTGCGTGACAGTTATCACTATCCCTCTTCACATCTACATGCTTTATTCCTTTTTTTTCCTTCTATACAACTCTAACCAGTTGGCTCCCAATCTTTGCACTTTATTACAGCCACTATTCTTTAACAATCTGTTTAGATTAAGGGAAGAGATAGTGAGGGGAGGGGAGTGAATTAAGGTTAGGTTAATGAACATTTATTTTTCTTGTTTGGGAATATTAAATAAGGGGGAAGGAAGGGGAACCAAGGGGAACAGTTTACTCTCATCCCCCCAACCCATTCCCCTCATTTTTATTCACCATCAAAATGAGGGGGAAAGGAGGGGAAGAAAAGATTTTTAATAGTTCTCCCCCCTTACCCTCCATCCCATCTTACAACATATCCAAACAAGGTGAGTATAAATCACCTTCCTTTCCTTTCCTCTCCTTCCCCTTTCTTCTCTCCCTTCCCCTCTCTATCTCAATCCAAACAATGTGTAAAAGTTATCGATTTAAGCATCAGAGGTTCTATCCCCAAAGTTCATATATAAGGTATGCAATTGCTGGAATTCTATGGTAGTGTAAACTGTATGATTCGATCCAACCCAAAATTGTATTGGTTTTTTGTTGATTTGTGAGAAAAGAAGAAAAGAAAAAAAAAGACAAGAAAAACAAGAAAAGGAAAGGAAAGTAGATTATGTGAGATTGGATTTCAAGACAGAAAGGTTGATTTAGTTAGTTAATTTTTTGGCAAGTTTTTGCTTGGAGAATAATTCTAAGTTGATGGAGAAGATCTTCCATGAAAAATGAAAAGTGACTATTTATTGCATAAAAAGGTGTCTGCAAGTTATGGAAAGACTTGATACTATAAATGAGATCTTAGTTGAGTTGAATATTATCCCAAAAAGTGAGAGAGGCGTTCTGTTGACCTAATGTGGAGTTTTGAGTGTGAGCGGTATCATTTTGATCCAATGCTAGGTCTTAAGTGTAGTGTGACGTTGGGCAGTTATAGGGTGTGTATCGGGCACCACACCCCAAGTAGGGGGGAGAGCGTGTAGAGGGGGAGATAGATTTGTGAGAATAAGAGAGATTTGTGAGAGTGAGAGGTGAATCAAATACTAGATAGATGAGATTGAGGGTAGGTAGTGTTATGAGTGTACCCAGTTATAATTTATCTTTTGTCATTATCGTGGATGATACGCTAGTTATTGCTGGGCTTTGGTTTTTCCCTTCAATGTTGAGGGGTTTTCCATACAAAAATGATGGTGTTCCTTCTCTTGTGGTATGTATGTATTTGTATGTGTGCTTGCAGAATTCTATATTACACTTCCATTCCCAATCAATGATGTTAAAGTGAGTTTAGTCCCAAGAAAACCGGACGCACTCCACATGAGTGACGAATCTCTCTATCTTGAGCTTCCCTTGATCAACTCTTTCTTTGATTAGCCGGTGAAAATTTCAGAAATGGGAGAGAATCATTCACAGTGTTCTCCTCACTGTCCTTCTTTTATTAATGAGAAGAGTATATACATACATGATTATATACAAAACATGGTAATTCACAAAATCCGAAAGTAAAAGGATCATTACAATCAACTAAATTAGTGCAACTACAGATACACAAGGAAACTAAAATATCTCCAGAAGATATTGATCTTGTTAATATCTCTAAAGAGTCTTCATCCGCTAATACTCTCTCTCAGGTTGGAGTGTGCAGATTAGAAACGCCCAACTTGCCTAGTGAGTAGTGGAATTGATGCTTTCCGAGTGCTTTGGTAAAGATATCACCGATCTGCTCAATAGTAGGAGTGTACTCAGGTGTCAAAACACCGTAAAGAATACGCTCTCGAACAAAATGACAATCGACTTCGATATATTTGGTACGTTCATAGAAAATCGGATTGTTGGCAATATGCAAAGAGGCCTGATTGTCACAATATAAGTGGGCTGAGGGGACATGAATACCCAAAAACAAGAGCAAATTATATATCCAAATAAGTTCACTCATAGCATTAGTCATAGCGCGATATTCAGCTTCGGCAGATGATTGAGAAACAGTAACTTATTTCTTGGTCTTCCAAGCGATAGGAGCATTCCACAACTTAACAAGATAACTAGAAGTAGAACATCGAGTCATGGGACAGCTCGCCCAATCTGAATCACAATAAACATGTAAGTCAAGAGGATTACTAGTGGGCAGTAAAATCCCTTGCCCTGGTGAAGATTTCAAGTAATGTAGGATGCGTAAAGCGGCGTCCCAATGTCCTTGTCAAGGATCTTGCATGAACTGACTAAGAAGGTGAACGACATACACTATATCTGGTCTAGTAATTGTGAGATAAAGCAGGCGTACGATAAGTCGTCGATATTGAGAAGCGTCAACCAAAGGTGCACCGGAATCAATCGACAACTTAGTACTTTGCTCCATAGGAGAGGAACATGGTTTAGCACCAAGCATCCCGGTTTCATTAAGTATGTCAAGAGCATACTTATGTTGACATAAAAATAACCCGTCTTTGGACCGAGCCACTTTAATACCCAAAAAATATTTCAAGGGACCCAAATCTTTGATTTTAAAACATTGTTGTAAATAGCTCTTAAATTTACAACAATGATCATGACTATTACCGACAAGTACCAGATCATCAACGTAGATTAATAAAGCCAAAAATATACCATCACTGCGATAAAGAAACAGAGAATGATCCAAAGGCGATTGAGAGAATCCATACTGTAATAAAGATGAAGGCAGTTTAAAATACACTGGCGAGGTGCTTGGCGGAGCCCATATAAAGGCTTCCTCAATCTACATACCATATTCGGTTGAGAGGGATGAAAACCTGGCAGAGCTTTCATATAGATATCTTCATATAGATCACCATGTAGGAATGCATTATGCACATCCATTTGATGAAGTTCCCACCCTTTGGATGCTGCTACAGTCAGTAGACAATGAACAGTGTCCATCTTCGCTACAGGAGCTAAAATTTCATGAAAATCCTCACCTTCGACTTGATTATTGCCCAAAACGACCAACCAAGCCTTATGTCATTCAATAGACCCATCAGCATGGCACTTGGTCTTGTACACCCATTTGCATTGTTCGTACCAAAAATGTGTGATTTTTACAGTACCTTTCTACCTTATTTATGCTCGGAATAATTATTATTTTTAGATTTTTATTTGATTTTATTTTATTTTGTAGATATTGAAGAATTCGGGAAAAATACTTGAAAAAGTTGAAGGAATGTCGGAAACTGAAGGATTGGGCCAAGTTGACTCAAACCCGGCAAAAATTACTTAGCCTAGGTCTTTTGTAGCTCAAAAGAAAAAGGAAAAAAAAATAAAACCTCGGTCACGCATGAGGCACGTGACCAGCTTCACATTCCCCCCCATTTCTTTCTCTCTCCTCTCGGGTCTCCCATGCCTGATTCCCAGACCCCAACCCGAAATCCTCAATTCTCCATCTTCTCCACACCACATCCTGTTATCCCCCTTGCTCACCATGCTTCTCCATCTTCATCACCATCATCGAGCACCAGGCCCAGCTTCACATTCGCCCCCCTTTTAATTCTTCTTCTTCTGCTTCATAAACCCCCGAAAATGAAACGGGCCCTTCGGCTCCCTCTTCTTCTTCCTCCCGCCGTTACAGGATTGAAGATGGAGGGCTTTAATTCGGGAATTAATGCAAGGAGGCACCGAGAGGACGGGACTGAAGGTCAAGGCAGAGATAAATAGCACAGGATGGAAGAGGAGAAGGAGGTTCTGACAGCCGTTCTCTTGTTTATCATTTCATTCAATTTCCAGATCTAGGTTTGAGTTTAAGTTTTTGATGTTTAATTAGGATTTTAGGTTGGTTCAATTCAGACTGTGTTCGATTTTGGTATTGTGGAGGTTCAAGAACCATTTGCTTTCGGTTTGCATCGCCCTTGTTCGTGCCTTGTTTCGCTTTTCAAGTCTTGCAATCTAGAATTTTGGTTGTTGATTTCAATTGAAAATTGGTAGTTGCAGAAAATTGGTGAAAATCGAGTAGTGTCATTGCCATGTTCGGAATTGCCCTGTTCTAGTTCATGATTGTTTGATTCTGTTTGTGATTCACTGTTTTTGATTTGCTGATTCAGAATGCTTGCCATGCTTCCTTTGTTTAATTTCTGGCTAGCTTGGTTTGGTTGCACTGGAAATTAGGTTGGATTGAACCGTTACTAATGGTTAGCTAATTGAATAAGATGATTTTCAATTCGTAGTTGTGGATTAGTCTAGCAATTTGGGCTACCTGATTACAAAAACCATCCCTGAGAATCGACATCTGTAAGTATTACCACAATAAACCGTGCGCTTGCGGAAAATCACAACAAGTTTTTGGCGCCGTTGCCAGGGATGGGTTTGTGGAATTAGGTTGATCTTTATTCGAGTTCTTTGAGTCAAGTTCGTTTGATTTGTTTTCATTTTGAAGTTTGAGTTTTATTTTGGAGTTTTATTTTTTGGTTTCGATTGAGTCTTTATTAGTTTAGATTAGTTTCGCTTGTCGAATTCGGTTCGTAATTTGATTTTTGGTTTAGATTAGTTCCATTTTGAGTTCTATTTATTATTTCTTGTTGGAAAAAAATAGATACTAATCCATTTGGTGTTTGTGCAGGAAACACAAAAGAGGGGGAAAAAAACAGTGCAGGTTTTTTTTAATTATTTTAAGCTTCTGTTCAAATTGTTTGGCATAGTTCCAGTTTGATTTTGCTAGTTTTGATATTTTTCGTAGATTCAGCATGAGTTTTAGAGGCTATGTGAATTTTTATGGAATTTTTGGGACTGTTTAGATTTTTCTGTGAATTTTGGACTGAATAATTTGTTTGCATTTTTCTACACTGTTTGGGAACAGAAAAAATTCAGAAAAAGTTATGTTTATGTCCCTTGTGACTGTGTGGAATTTGCTATTATTTAGGTCTGATTTTAGGAGTCTTATTTTCTATTTTAATTGTATTTTTAAAATTGGGTTGTTTTGATATTATTTATTTTCTACTTTTTTTTGTTTAGTTTGTTTGTCGTTGTGTTTTTTGTTTTAGATTTGATCATAGTCTGTTTGTGGATTATTTTTAGCTTTGATTAACTCCTTTGTTTTGAAAGCAAAAATCAAAAAAAAAAAAACACCCCAAAAATAAGATTAAAAAAAAAAACAAATGGTGTACAAGCTTTGTGTTTGTGCTCCTCTTTGGCTTTTAGTGTTAGGACACTTCTTGATTGAGTCTTTTGTATTTTGCTTTTCTTTTGGTAACATAGTTTTATTTTTATTAGTTTATTTTGTTTCTTTCATTATTTAAGTCTCTTGTTTTTGTTTTAGTGCGTAATTTGTTCATAGTGTCCCCCCCCAAAAAAAAAATTTAGAAGATCCCAAAAAACAAAAAATCTTAAAAAAAATCTGAAAAAAATTGCAAAAAAAGGGAGAAAAAAAAGCATGCCAGTTTTTAATTTCCCACAATATCAGCATGAATCTTTCTGGAGTTATTTGTCTAGAATTAATGATTATCGTGCTCAGTTGAATCATAATTTCGAGAAATGGAAAATTTGTAAGGTCATCGTTGTGGGTCTAAATTCTGAATTTCGTGGTCATGTTGAGTCTATTTATCCTGGGGGTCTACTAGGATTATTAACTAGAACTTAAGATAAGATTTGGGATTTCTTTGAAAATTTAGCTTGGGATAGTTATGAGTTTGAACAAGTTAGATGGACTTTAGGATACCCAACTCATGAGTCTGCTTTTCATGCTCATCCTTACCACCGGGACTTCTATGACCCCTCTCATGCTTATGTGCCTCCTGTTTTGTGTGATTACTGCAAGTCTTCTGATCATGCTGCTTATACTTGCCCTTATCGTGATGTTGATGCTACGTGTGCAAGTATGGAAAGAAGGTTAAATGAATTGACTGATAAAGTGATGAAGATAATGAATGCGAGAATTACTGAACATTCTCACTGTTTTAATCAAAATAGGGAGCCATGCAATGAGTCTGACTCTAATTTAGGATCTCCTAAACCTGAAATTAGTCTTTCTGATGATTTTGAGCCCTCTTATCAATCTAGGCCTCATTTACAAGATCATTTGTCTTTGCCTATCCTTCAAAAAGAGAGCAACCTCCCTGTGTCTCTATCGCCTGACCTTGCACCACACACTAACTCACACAAGGATGTCACTGATGATGTCCTAGTTTATGCCGACTCACCCACCACTTTTGATGACTCTTTTGAGTTTGAGGGTCAGGAACGTGAGAGACCTGATGAGTTAGATATGAGCGTCCCTTCTGCCATCGAGCATCATGATAAGTTAGACGATATTTCCCAGGAGTCATGTGAGGAGGAAGTTGAGCCCACTACTTTAGAATTCAATGATGATATTCTTTCTGTAGAATATGAATTTTTTTCATATGGGTTTAATTTCGATGAAAATTTTGATGAGGGTTTTTGTGTTGAATATGAATCATTCTCTTTTAACCCTGTAATACCGCCTGAGTCATTCCCTATTGAATATGACTCATTTTGTTTTGACGTTAATATGAGTTTGGATGTGGACCTGTGTGCTGAATATGAATCTTTTTCTTTTAACCCCATCCAAGCTGACCTCCTTTTTGAATCTCACAAGTCTAAATTTATTGAGTCTGAGGCCATTGTCACTGAACATTTTGATTTAGACCAGACTCATGAGCGTATTGAACTTAAAGGACTTATGGATTTAGGACCCTTTACTTTGCCTAGACAGTTCATTCATGACGATCCTATTTCTAGGCTGATGACCCATATGCTGGCTAATTTTAAGTATGTCTGCCTATTTTGTGATTGGCCCTACCAATTTGACAAGTTGAAGAGGGCCCTCACTTGTCCTGCATTATTGTGGTGGATGTATTCTATTTGGTACCAACTTTCTCATGTTCATTGTCTTAATTTTATCGAGAGTTGGTCTTCTGTGTTTGACAAGCTGCTTCGTGCTTTATTGGGATTTGATTTTAGCATCGATATTCCATTTGATATGGAGTGGCTGACGCTCCATGAGCCTCTAGTTATATCAGGAGGCTTTAGCTTAGGTGTACTTCAACACCTGACCTGGTATGATCGTTCCACTCTCTTCCCTCTTTTTTTTTGTTTCTTTTCTTTCTTGTAGTTGTGGATACTTAGGACTGTGATTGATATGGATGATTGATCTTGAAAAGAATTTGAGATTTGTTGAGCCGTGTGGGCTGTGATCACCCTTGGTTGTGTTTTGTTTTGTGCTTTCTTGTTAGTTGTGGATATCTAGGATTGTTTTTGGAGTTTGATGTTTTGTTTAATGAGTTTTTGATTTTCTTTCATTTTCTTTGGTTTTGTTCCGTGAGTTTGTATATATTTGTGTTTTGTCTCAATTTTCGATGTTGCTTTTTGGCGCCTTAGTTCCTACAATAAGGATATTGTGGAGTTTTGGTGTAGAGGTGAGGTGCCTATTTTTCGAAATTTTTTGGAAATTTTGAAAAAAAAAACGAACATTGCTAAAATTCAAAAAGATTTTTGTTTTGTCTTTGGGGAAGCTTTGTAGAATTTTGATCAGCTTAAATCCCCTATACTTTGATTCCAAGTGCCTTTTTGCTAGGAGGTAACTTAGCAAACTCCCATGTTTTTATTATCTTCAAGAGCAGAAATTTCAGCCCTCATCACATCACTCCACTTAGGGTCCCGAATAGCTTGTGAAAAACACTTAGGCTCATCATTAGATGCTATAGCAGCCAAAAAACCATGATGCTTAAGAGAGAAGCGGTCATATGAAATAAAATGCAAAAGTGGATGGGACGTACCCGAAGAGCTATCATCGAGCGGTGATGAGGTGGGGTGTTGAATAGCATGACAAATATAATCCTTTAGGTACGTGGGAGGTCTTCGTGCTCGAGGTGGTCGAGTAGAATTAGGTGCTGGTTCTGGGTCAGTTCTTTGCTGAATCAAATCAATCCAAATTAGGGGCTTCTATGGCCTGTGGAGTTTCACGGGCTGCATCCTCCACTTGGACCAAGGCGTCTGGGCCTTGTCTCATATCAAGCAGGCATGAAGCATTCGTAGGACAGACCACCTCTTGTTTTGCAGGGTCTGTTGGAGCCTCCACATCTGGGCCCAGTCCAGCCGAAACGGGTTAGCAGCTTCGGCGCAGTCCAATGCATCCATGTGGGGAAAAATCACATTGGGCTACTGGGGGATCACATTAGACTCCATCGAATCAAACAATGGTGAAATTTTTTCAGCACATGGAAAAATTGCTTCATAGAAATGGACATCCTGAGACACGAACAACTTTCAACCACCCCTTTTTGTCTTGTGGATACCCCAAAAAAAAAAAAAAAACACTTGGTACCTCTTGAGTCAAATTTATCAAGGGATTTGCTATGGTTGTGTGCATAACATAAACACCCAAAGACCCATATATGATCATAGCTGGGTCCAACACCAAACAAAACTTCATAAGGGGTTTTAAAATCCAATCATTTTGTGGGGTTTTTGTTTATGAGATATGCGACCGCTAACACACATTCTCCCCAAAATTTTAAAGGATGAGAAGCTTGAAACCGTAAAGCCCTAGTGACATTAAGAATATGTCAATTTTTTCTTTCAACACATCCTTTTTGTTGTGGTGTGTCAATACAAGATGCCTCATGTAGGATTTCATTTTTAGCAAAGAACATTGGTAATGGTCCTTTGATGAATTCAGTTCCACTATCACTATGCACCGTTTGGATCTGTTTATCAAATTGGGTTTTTATCATAGAACAGAAACTAATTAACTTTTCATAAGTTTCTGTCTTATCTTTTAACAAATATACCCAAATAGCACGACTGTAATCATCCATAATATATAGAAAATAACATCAACCACTGAGAGAACGAGTGTGATATGCCCCCCATAAATCACAATGTGTTAAAGAGAAACGACGTTCAGCTTTTTTATTACTAAGAGAAAACAGACTCCGTGTTTATTGGACATGATGACAAACATCACAACACTCATGAAAATTCTTACTCAATTTGAAACCAAGAATAGTTGACAAAGAGGACAAGCTATCCAAGGTTGTCGTGAAAGCCTTTACTCCCGCACCACATTTGAGGTGATACACCCCATTCGTCTGTTCACCCGCTCCAATCAGCATTTTCGAAGTGAGGTCCTAAAATTAGACAACATTGAGCACCATAAATAATGACGCAATTCTTATCATAGGTAAGCTGTTGAACAGAGATGAGATTGCATTTAAACTGTGGCGAATAAAGCACGTTTTTTTGAACTAAACCGTGCCCAAGATTTACCATCCCTGTTTGTCTGACTTTGACCACAATGCCATTAGGTATCAAAATATATATCACTTGCGGCAAATCACAAAGATCATTAATAAGAATAATATTGGAAGTCATATGATACGATGCTCCTGAGTCCAAAATCCACTCTAAAGATGCAATAGGCAATTTCTTACCACTAAGTCTTTCTTAGTTCTCCTTTTCTTTAAACATAGCATAGAAAGTATCAATTTGAGATTGTGTAAAGCCTGCAAACCTCTCTACCTCATTACCAGTGCCATTACTTTTTCCAGACAGCCCCACACCGCGGTGACCCTCAGCTGAATCCAAAATCCACTCTAAAGATGCAATAGGCATTTTCTTACCACTGAGTCTTTCTTGATTCTCCTTTTCTTTAAACATAGCATAGAGAGTATCAATTTGAGATTGTGTAAAGCCTACAAACCTCTCTACCTCATTACCAGTGCCATTGCTTTTTCCAGAGAGTCCCATATCGCAGTGACCCTCAACTGCTTCACCGAACTTGGCCTCCCCCTGTCCTCCAGCGAATGAAGCCACGACGACAAGGGGCTGACCGACGCCGCCGGCTCTATTCGAGTTTCCTCCGACCAGATTCATGTGGTTTTGTGCCTAATTTTCACGACTTATTTTTCGTTGCCGCCAATTGGGTGGGTATCTGATGAGCTCATAGCATTGGTGTCTCTCATGCCCGAGCTTTTGACAGTGACTGCACTTTGGACGGGGTGAATTGTCTTGATTTGCCCGTTGCTAATGCCTTGAAGGCTGCAGCTTCCACTATTCCACGGTGCTTTGTTCCTCTGCTTATCTTCTGCTGGCGTTCTTCTCTCAAAACCATGGAGTAAATCTTATTCAAATTTGGCAAAGGTTCCACAGCAAGAATATTTGACCTGACTGTTCCAAATTGATTTGAGTTAAGTCCCAAAAGAAATTGATGAACTTTCTCTCTCTCTTGAAATTTGCTTAGGCTGAATTCTTTCAGGCAACTACAGATTAGGTTTTGTTGGTAAGCTCCTAACTCATCCCGTAATTCCTTGAGTTTAGTGAAGTTTTCAGTGACATTCATATTGTCCTGTATTGTGAGAGTAATTTCTCTTTTGAGTTGATGCATTCTGATTTCATTACCCTGTGAGTAACGTTCCTTCATATCAGTCTATATCTTGTTTGCCTTCTCTACATACGCAACTGAGCCATGTAAAGTTTTATCTATTATGTTGTATAACCATGCAATAACCATTGAATTGCACTTTTCCCAGGCATGAACTTCTAGGTTGTTGTTCTCTGGCTTTGTCAATGATCCGTCAACAAAGCAAAATTTATTCTTAGATTTCAATGCATTTGCCACGATCATACTCCAATTTGCATAATTTTCTCCATTGAGAATTATAGGAGAAATAATATTTCCTGAATGATCTGCGCTGCATAGATAATAGGGAGATTATGGATCGTTCATGTTGAACGTATTGATTTGTTACTGTTGTTTTTTATCCTCTCCACTCATGGCTGAAAATTTGAGTAAATGAATGTTGTAGAGCATGATGGCTCTGAGACCATGAAAATTTTAGAGATGGGAGAGAATCATTCACAGTGCTCTCCTCATTGTCTTCTTTTATTAATGAGAAGAGTATGTATGTACAACATTGTACACAAAACATGGTAATCACACGGAATTGACAAGTACAAGGATCATTACAATCAACTAAAGTAGTGCAACTACAGATACACAAGGAAACCAAAATATCTCCCAAAGATCTTGATCTTGTTAATATCTCTAAAGAGTTTTGATCAGCTAATAGCCGGGCAACAAGGTTTTTAATTTGTTAAAATTCGCTTATTTCCCAAGAAATTAAGATTTAACTTCATCTTGTGAGTTAACGTTTTCATCTAAAATAAATTGTTATCTACTTATCTGAGTAAAGTTCTTAAGAGGCATCATCGGCATACGGAAGCTTTGGAAAGAGAATTGCAGTGAATTAAAATCGTTCAATTTCTATGTTTCACACGTGAGTGCTAAAACCAATATTACCAGAATTGCTAATTCCACTGATGGGATCTTAGTCAAGTGGTTAAGATTGAGGTCTTGAGTATATTTGGTCTCAGGTTCGATCCCTCTCCCCAATATTATATTGTACTGCCTTTGTGGCTCATTTAAACAAAAAAAAAGGATTGCAAATTCCAGTAGTGGGTTTACTTGGTATATAAAATATAGTTATCTTAAATTTTGGCTTATTTTATTGTTCTATGAACTAGCTTACCTGATGTGGGATTGATTAATTTTACTATATTAATGTTTGTGATACATTATGCATATTTTTTGACATAAAAACCACTTGGTATGACAAGGATTAAATGCTTAGTGGTACATTTGTTATAGGCTATGTAATGTATGAAACAATTGCTTATCACTAGAATTGAATATTGTAGAATCATTTAATAATATTATTCACCACACGAGAGCAAATATTTATTAATGCATATGATATAATAATTTTAAGTTATGATATTATACATCATGTGAAAAAAATTACCATAACTTAAGTGATGAAACTCTTTAAAGAGAATTTAATTGAGTGTTGAGATAATTAAGATCATTTGAAGTTAATTATTAAGACTTGCTTATTATGAGTTGCACCGAATGCTTACGAATACATATGTTAAATGCTCACTACATATGAAGTAATTTTTCATTACTAAAACAAATATTTTAGTATTAGTTAAATACTTATCACGATAAAAAGTAAATGTTTATTCACATATTAGTGAAATGCTCAGCATGCATGCATGCCTCTGTTTCTCCATCTCAGCATGGGTTATAATATTATTACTGATTGTTGGAATATGAATATCTTGTTTCCAATTCTTTTGGGGTCTTTTTTGAGGAGTTCAGGAGTTGAGGAGGTACTTGTAAGAGTACTTATATTGATGATCCATGGTTTTGAATCATAAGTAGGCGTCTACTCCTAACTTAGATTACCAAATAAACTATTTCTCATGATTAACCCTACCACAAAATATATTTAATTAGTTTTAACTTTTTATTTTGTATTATATATTATTTGGGTGAATAAATTATACAAAAATAATTCATATATTTTCCAAAAAAAGAATTATTAATCTTTAATAATAATTTTTTTTAAAAGTATAATAAGAAAGTTAATATAAAAATATTGGACGTCAATACAGTTGTTTTAATTAATAATAGTAGTCTACCATGCATAACAAGAGTTCGACTTAAAATTATACAACATCTTAGTTCGACTTTAAAAAATATGAAACTTCGACTTCAAAAAATACAATAGAATAGTATAATTTAAACAATACATTAGAAAAATACAATAGCATTCAAACCCAACGATAATAATGCTACATTTTTTTGACTTAATGCCCAATGGTCAGAATAAAAAAAAGCTTCGGTCCATGCGTCAGTATTGGGCTAAAGACAAAAACAGAAAATGTGTGTGCGAGCAGACCACCCTAATGAGCTAGACCGTGAGGTGAGGCAATAGGGTCACTATTGCAAAGTATTTTTGGATAGGAAGCCTTGCTTTTGGACCATGATCCAACCAATGTAAGTGCTCTAAGTGAACAAGCTATAATGACTAAACTTTGAAAACTAGATTAGACTTTCTTGATTACAATGTATTATTTTTCTACTCATTTGAATTTCATGTTTTTTTCAAATTTAAAACTCATCTTTTCGATATTTGAGTTTACATAATTTTTAAATTTCATATTATTGGACCTAGGATGTCTTTTCTTTAAATTCTCTTATAAAGTCAGAGACTAATTGTCTCCAATGAAACTTACTAATACTATAGGAACTACAATACACTATACCCTAGGAATACAATCTAACAATTGACTAAACTTGTATGAGATCATGAACTTCTATATGTTTATATTAAGGAAATATTATCAACATTAGTATTATTTTACCAATTTTGGCATCTACCTTTCCAAATAAGACTGGTCTACTATTTCAGTCGTTCCGTAAATTATGATCAATGTTACTCATTGTTTTTCATTTAATATTTATTTTTGTTCTGATTGAAAAAGTCAATTTATATTTGTCTATATATATGAAATATGAAACATGAAATATGAACTAGATCTAGGACTATGGAAACTTAGATTTATTATGTCCCAAGTATTTCTAATTAAATTTACATCGGAGAGATGACAATGTAATCTTGCCAATCGTGTTATACTCATTATTAAATTTAAATTTACATCTTTGGCCGTAGAATGATACGACGAGTCGGAGAATGATGTTCTGACTCTTGATCCCATGTCCTGTGGGTGACAAGTATAATGCACAGCACAGCCCATCATTTTCAAGGTTGACCAGCTCATCAAGGCCCACACTACTTGCACTTTATGGTTCATTCGTTCTATTCAACAATTGCCAACCCTCTACATCCTTCTTTCCAATCATAAAGAATATTACCTCTTTCAGCGCTAATGGAGTCATTTTGGACCCACCTTGACATGCCGGTGGTCAAGGTTTTAGTCTAGGGATGGCAGTAAGTTCGGGCTAATTCAAACTCGTTAAATCAATCTGCCTCAAATTAAAAGGTTTGGACTCCAATAGATGGGATTTGATGGGTCTTAAGCAATTCTTGGTCCAAGTGGCCCAGGGTCTCAGTCTGAATAATTGTGATCCAAATCTGACCTGAGACCTGCTTAAGGTTCATAAATATTTTAATTTTTTTAAAAAATATGGAAGCTGAGTAAACTTTAAGCAACTAAAATTTTCTGAGTTTAACTCCCTTGGAGCGCTCCACTTCATCACGCTCACGATCACTGCTTCTCATTCTCAATCTTTCTCTACTTTCCTCACTCACTTAGTCACATATCTCATTTTCATAGACCCACTTGATCCAAATCTGCTACTTTGGAAGAGAGTTATCTTTACATCAAATGTCTTGTACTTACACCCAATTCTTTGTAATCAAAGTTTGGAAATTCATGTTGATATGTGGAGAATAATTAAAAAATACATGGAAAAAATTCTTTAATTTGAAAAATAGTTGGGACTCCTAAGGATCGGTGAACCTATTAAACCCATAGGGTTTGAATCTGAATCCTATCTTTCCAAGCCCAACAGATCTAAAGTGCTTATAGGTCTAGATGATGATGATGATGATGATGATGATGATAATAATAAAACCTAAGCCTAGATCCAAACTCAATCAATTGTCATCCTTAGGTTTCACCCTTCTCCCCTAATAGAATTTTGTTTACGCAGGTTGTTCCTATTGTGAATGATAAGTTATATACTGTAGTTGCCGAAGTTGTGGAATATTACTGTTGGAAAACTTTTTAAATTTTTTCTTTACAAAACTCTTTGTTATCTTCTTTATATATCAGGATTGAATGAGTGAGATGTGACTCAAATCAATTGTTCCGCATTATCGCAAATATTTTACTGTAAGATATTTTGATGTTTAATGCTGACTTAGAAACTACACAAATTTTGGATGAGACTATCTCACATAAGGGTTATTATGAGACAAAATCTTTTAGTGATGACTTTTTTGAAGTTTTGTGATCATTAATACATGTTGTGGAGTAACTTTTAAATTTAAGAATGACTAATAGTTTATTTAGATGTGATTGTAATAGCATTCACCCTTAAATAAACTATTAGTCGCCCCAATTAATTATTAATAATCACAATAAAAAAATATATACTCCATGATATGACTTATATCAGAGAGTTTCATACAAGACTTACTTGAAAAACTATCCTATGATATATAAGTAGCAAACAATAGAGGAAAAAATAACGAGCAAGCAAAAAGTGCATGGTGATTGGTGGCCTCTTTTGCCATGGAAGTATTGTCCATCACACATTCACACTAGAGTTAGTTACAAATAGGAATGGGCAATGGACCGGGTCAGGTCGTGTTACGGCTGACCTATTTACAAAGTAGACTGGGTCGAGTCATGGCCGACCCGTTAATTATTTGGGTCGGATTGGGCCTCTTGTGCAAATAAATGGATCGGGTCGGGTCGGCCCATGAGCGACCCGCTTTTGACCGGTTTTAAAATGGAACAAATTTGCATAAAAAATTATGTATAATAATTATTGTTATGTATAAAGTGTTGGTAATAATCTTAATTAATTGGAACATGCAAACTAGTGCGTCGAGTATAATTAAAAAAATAATGGGTCGGTAAACGGGCAGTTAATGGGCTGACCCAACTCGGCCCATTAATATGCATTAATGGGTCGGCCCACTAGTGACCCGGTCTATTATTGACCCGATCCTTTATTGGCCCCATTTTAAACGGGTCTATCCACTTGACTCAATAGATACCCGACCTGTTGTTCACCCCTAGTTACAAATTTATTATGATACATTTAGTACACTCACTACAAAAACGATGTCGAACTCCGAAGGAAAAAGCGACGCAGTAGACGGTCGTCGGAAAATATCAGAGGACCCGACGGAAAAACAGGTGGGGCCCGATGGATTTTCGAATTTCTGACGGAATTTCCGACGGAATAGGCTTCCGTCGGAAACCCGTCGAAATCCGTCGGTCCCCGTTGGGTTTTCCGTCTGACGATTTGGGCGCAGATCTCGATGTTGCCACGTCTGGGTTTTAAATTGGAGGGTTGTTTTGGCCGGCAATTTCAAAGTGTAGAGAGAGAAGGCGAGGTTCGAAAAGAGAGAGAGGGAGGAGAAGGAAGAGAGAGAAAGTGAGGTTTGAAGGTTTGGTGGCTGGAAAATTGAACGATAAGTGATTTTTTTGGCTAATTTGTTGTTTAAAATTGAAATAGTTAAGTTAACTGATATTTTTTACGGTCTTCATTTTCCAAGTTTTGCCACCGCCACGAACGCCACCAGTGCTGCCGCCGCCAGTGCCACCGCCGCCCGTAATTCGCTTGATTTTTCGGGTGTTTAAAGGTTAGTAGAATTGTTGCGCTTTAAAATTGTGTTAATTTGATATGTAATGTTCATTTTTGTAAATTTTAATCTTGAAGCATGTTTGTTTAGTTTGAATAATTTATTTTTTCCGTAAAATATGAATGTGAATTGCGTTAGTTTTTTATTTAATTTGTAAAATATGTTTATTAGAATAAGTAGAGTAAAACATGTTAAGTATGTACATCTGAAATAATTATCCAATTATTTTAAAATGTTAAATATGTTAAGCATATATAATATGTTATATTAAAGTGAATAATTTAAGTAAAACAAGTTTGTTTATTATAAAATATTAAATATATTAAGCATGTATGTTTTTTGAGATATGTTTAATTTTTTAATGATTTGTTTGATATGTTAAGAATTTTTTTTATATTTTTGCAATATTTAGGTATGTTAAGTATATATTAATTTAAGTTTGCTAAGTATGTTAATAGTATTTTGTTATTTTTGTTTGGGTTTGTTTAATTAGATGAAGTGTGAAATAAGGTGTTTAATTTGTGGTTGATGCTTAATGAGGCTTATGTGGATAAATAATATTGTTATGTTAAATTTATTTTTTTAAGCATATATGTTTAATTACATTAATTGTTGTATTTTAGGTTTTGTGAGAATTTTTTTTTGATAGGGAAAAAGTATAATGTAACTCTAATTTAATATGTAACGTATGTTGATTTGAATAATTGAAATAGTTGTGAGTACGTAAGCATGTGTAATATATGTTTTGTTTTGGTAAATGGTTTAAGAATGTTAAGTATGTTTATTTTTTGTTCGATTTGTCGTGTATATTAATTTTTGGTAAGTATGTGAATAATATTCTTTTTTTGAGATATGGTTAATTTTTCATATGATTTGGTTGGTTTTATATCTAATTTATTTTTGCGTAAAATATGGATGTGAATTATATTAAATTTTAATTTTATTTGTGAAGTGTATTTATTTGAATAAGTGGAGTAAAATATGATAAGTATGTACATTTATAATAATTATATAATGATTATGAAATGTTGAAGTATATTAGACATGTGTAATGTGTTTTATTTTAGTGAATACTTTAAATTTTCTAAGTATGTTTGTATTTTGTTTGATTTGTGATATATATTAATGTTTTGTAATTATGTGAAGTGTATGTATTTTTGACGTATGTTAAGTATATATTGAGGTGTGTTAAGTATATATTAGTTGAAGTTTGCTCATTATGTTAATTGTATTATATCTTATTAATTTTGTTTGAATTTATTTATTTTGATGAAGTACGAAAGTAATAATTTCATTTGTGTTTGATGCTTGATTACATTTATTTTTACAAATAATATAGTGATGTGAAATTTTGGTTGAATTGTTTAAATATGTTAAGTATGTTTATTTTTTGTTTGATTTATTGTGTATATTAATCATTGGGAAGTATGTAAAGAATATTTTTCTTTGAGGCATGGTTAATTTTTTGTTTGATTTGTTAAGTATTTTTATTTTATCTTTTGGGCAACAGTATTTTGTTTTTTTGGTTTGTTTATTTGGTTTGTTTATTTGAATAAAGTGTGAAATAAATTATGTAATTTATGTTTGATGCTTAATTAGGTGTGTTATGATATATTTAATAGTTCTATTAAATATATTTTTATGTAATACATATATATGTTGAACTGGTTAAATAGATTTCTAAAGATTTTTATAGAACAATTACGGCAATCATATTAGCAATATATGGATGGACCATTGTATCGTCAATGGATGTATAGGAGAAGAAATCCCAATGGACATGGACTTAGAGATGAATGGTTGATGGAAGTTAATATCTTTGATAAATTTGCACAAAATCAGGAGGAGTATGGAATTAATGGAGTTTATAGATGTCCATGTGTGAAGTGCAAGAATATGCAATATTTTACACCTGACGTTGTAAAGTCTCATTTGTATAGAAAGGAGTTTGTGAAGAATTATTGGTATTGGACAAGTCACGGAGAAGAAGATAATTCAGAAGCGGGGGGTGCAAGTAGTTCACATT
Source organism: Carnegiea gigantea (assembly GCA_029747015.1). Classification (NCBI taxonomy): domain Eukaryota; kingdom Viridiplantae; phylum Streptophyta; class Magnoliopsida; order Caryophyllales; family Cactaceae; genus Carnegiea; species Carnegiea gigantea. Next base: position 306,380 of record JAKOGI010000270.1, on the reverse strand, counting down.
CTATAAATTTTGATTACGATCACAACGATCATAATCATATGGAGAACATGCTTCATGTTGCCTTCCAAGCTAATGAAATAAACATGAGTAGCCATCATGACGTAAATCTTGAGGCATTTTACACTATGCTTAAATCTACCCAAAGACCGTTGTATGAAGGGTGTAACATAACTGAACTTGAAACATCTGTGAGGCTACTTAGTATTAAATCGGAGCACAACATGTCTCAACGTTGTTTCAACGAAGTTGTTGATCTGATAAAAGATATATGCCCTTCTGAAAGTGGCATTACAAAAAATTATTATCAGCCGTTCAGAAAAGTGAGACATTTAGGTATGGATGTTCAGGAAATTGATTGTTGTCCGAATGATTGCATGCTTTATTATAAACAGGATGAGGGTTTGTCCGCATGCAAATTTTGTGGACATGCAAGACAATTACCAAAGAAATCCAACCAACGAGGCCATAAGGATGTTTCATATGTAAAAATACACTAACTGACTTTAATCCCAAGATTGCAACGACTGTATGCCTCAAAAAGGGCTGCCGTTCATATGAGATGGCATCATGAGCATCGCCAAGAATCGGGTGTTCTTCGGCATCCGTCGGATGGATTAGCTTGGAAGCATTTCGATCAAAAGTATCCAAATTTTGCAGCAGAGTCTCGGAATGTAAGGTTAGGTCTTTGTGCTGATCGTTTCACACCATTTTCCATATCTGGAAGATCGTATTCTGTGTGGCCAATTGTTGTCATACCTTATAACTTGCCTCCAGATATGTGTATGACCACTCCATACATGTTTTTAAGTTGTATTATTCTGGGTCCAACAAATCCAAAGAATAGGATTGATGTGTACTTGCAACCCTTAATTGATGAGTTGAAAATGCTGTTAGATGTTGGGGTGGATACATTTAATATTTCATGCAGGGAAACTTTTAGATTGCATGCCGCGTTAATTGGACAATTAATGATTTTCCCGTATATAGTATGTTATCCGGTTGGAATACTTATGGGTTGTTAGCATGTCTGATTTGTATGCACCAAAATTGTGCATTCCAGTTACAGCATGGCCGAAAGCCATCTTGGTTCGATTGCCATCGTCGGTTCTTGCTTCGGAATCATTATTTTAGAGCTAATAAAGTTGCTTTTCGTAAAGAAAGAGCATACACATTGGCCCTCCCCAAAGGATTTCTGGTGAAATGTTGTCTGATATAGTATCGACATTGCCTAAAGTAACTATAGATATCCATTTTCAAATTTCGAGATTTTAGGAAAATGAATATAATTGGACAAAGTAAAGTATCTTTTGGGAGTTGCCATATTGGAAGCATCAACTTCTGAGGCATAACCTTAATGTTATGCATATTGAGAAAAATTTCAGTGAAAATATTATAAACACAGTGATAGATGTTCCCGAAAAAACAAAGGATGATATCAAAGCAAAAATGGATATGTCTATTCTGTGTAGTAGGCAAGAGTTGAACTTAGCTACAAGAGGGTCAATTGATAGATTATGTAAGCCAAAAGCCAAGTTTGCACTGTCATTACCTTAAAAAAGGGCTGTCTGTCAATGGTTGCGGGAGGTTCATGTGCCTGATGGTTATCGTTCTAATGTGGAAAATTGGGTGGATCCATCTAACACAAAGTTGCAAAATATGAAAAGTCATGATCATCATGTGTTTTTGGAGAATCTTCTTCCAGTAGCTTTTGCTGCTCTTTCGGAAGATGTGTTGGGACCCTTGGTCGAATTGAGTGAATTTTTCAAAAATCTATGCTCCAGTGAGTTACATGTTAGCATGCTGGAAGAGATGAACAAGAACATTGCTATAATTCTTTGCAAATTGGAGATAGTTTTCCCTCTTGGTTTTTAGAATGTCATGGAACATTTTCCCATTCATTTAGCCGAAGAAGCTTTGTTAGGTGGTCCTATTCAATATCGATGGATGTATCCTTTTGAGAGGTATTTTGGCTGGTTGAAGCCTACGGCAAAGAACAAAGCTCGTGTAGAGGCATCTATGGTTCATGCATACTTAGCATTTGAGATTAAACATTTGGTTGAGTAATATTTTCAGTCAAGCTTGCATCGCCCAACTATTGGGCGTAATGAGGATATACAGCAATTCAAACCACAAATGCGAACTCTATCGGTGTTCAACCGTAAGGGTACTCCATTTCAAAATCGAGAAAAAAGATATCTTACTGAGCCGAAGTACCGTGTCGCTTGCCTTCACATTTTACTGAATTGTGATGAAGTGCAACCATATTTGGAGTAAGTATATCAGTTACTGAAAGTTTCATTTGAATACTTAATAATTGTTGAGTGATTAAATAATTTCATTCGTGAAATAATATAGTTGGCTCAGATATCAATTTCGCGGTCATAATCCAAACGCGAGTGCTGTGAAAATTAACTTGTTTATCGAGGAAAATTTTGCACAGTGGTTTGAGTATAATATAAGTAATTTTTCATAACTAATCTTCAATTCCTACAAGATATTTTTGTAACTCTAAAGATAATTACCTTCTTTTTTCTTCCGAGGTCAATTCTTACTGGGTGTTTAATGATGAGAGGCAAGATTTTTTGGTGAACATATCTCATGGACCGATTATAGTTGTCGAATGTTTTTCTGGGTATAAAGTTAATGGTTATCGGTTTCATACCAAGGCTAGAAATGAAGGTAAAGTCACATATAATTGTGGCATGTGTATCAAAGGAGTTGGCGAAGGTGATGAAGTGTCAGGGGATTACTGTGGCATACTCTATGAAATTATTCGTGTTGAATTTACTAGTGAATCAATTAAAAAATGTATACTTTTTAATTGTAAGTGGTTTGACCCGGATGTTCCTCGGGGCTACGTTATCCTAAATTTACCCCATATCCTGAGGTTAATCATACCAGATGTTAGAGAAAGTTTGACCTATTCATATTTGCTGATACTGCAGCCCAAGTGGTATATCTTAAGTACCTTGAGGGGATATCAGAAAAAGCAAATTGGTGGGTATCCATACCGAACAAACCTCGCAGTGCCCCTAAAGATAAGCATAATCTAGAACTTGCCTACCAATAGTTAGGAATGACAGCCATGAATGTGGATAACGTAATAGCCACAATATTAGTCGATGAAACTGCACAAGCTAATGATGTTGATGAACATGATTGGGTGATGATCATGATGGAAATGGTGAACAGGATGATGGTGATGAAGAGGATGAAGGAGGTGAATGGGAGGATGAAGCTGAATACACTGATGATGATGATGATGAAGAAAATATGACATTGCAAAGTGATGATGACGATGATGATGTGTCCCACAAGGATTGATTTCATCTTTTAGTTCTATGGATACTTATGCATGTGTATATGATTTTTTTAAATGGCAATCTAGGAAAAACAATTGTATATATGTACTGTAATTTTTCACTGACAATGCTATGAAAATTTACGCTTTTGCATTTTTTTATTTTGTTCTTATTTATTAGATGTCTGGACTCAATAGTGGACGTGGTCGAGGCCAAACGGTTAGGAATAATGTGGGTAGAGGGGCACCACAACCGACCCCACAGTATGATCCTGCTGATCAAAACTATGAAACAAACACATTTGGTGGAATGTTTGGAGGTTTTCTCTATCCAACTCAACCATTCGGAAATTATTTAGGTAGTATGAATGAGAAACCTCATATGCAACCACCTTTTCTTGGTGCGGGTATGCAGTCACCAATCCAACCCAATATTCCTTACATGGGTGGTACTTCAGCTACTCCATTACTTTATCAACAGTTTGGCACTGTTAGTCCACATTTCAACAGTAATCAGATTATAGGTCAACCTAGAATGCCAAGCCACTCAGTGCGCAACAAAGGGTTCCAAAATGAAGGGGTAGGAAGAGATAGACAAAGTCCTACACCTGATAGTGAAACTGCAAGCACCAATAATAAAATATATTTACAACCTGATGGTGATACGTAAGTTCATTACAAACTTTCTAACTTCTTCAGTAATCATATTCTTTTAATGCCTACAGTAATTACTTTTAACAAATTCTTTTTTTGTTCTTAGTTTTATTCCATATCAGGGCGTAGTTCAAAAAATTGTTAAAAGCTATGCAGGTAAGTATCCACATTCTTGGACCACGTGGCGGGAAGTTTTACAATCTCAGAGAGACATATGGTTTAATGAGTTCAAGGTTAATTTTCTGTACAATGAATTTGGAAGTCGTCATTGGATTGTTTGAGATTAATTATTAATATACTTTAACTTTGACACAGAAACACTACTACTGGCATCCAGACAATGAAACTCAGATACGGCATAACTTTGAGTACAGAGGTGCAACTCGACTTAGGGACATTCTTGGATATGCCAGGAAGTACAACAAAAAGTCGAAGTGGTTACCACCTAGTGTTTGGAATGAGATGCTTAAATATTGGAGTGAGGATGACAAGTTCAAGAAATTGAGTCAACAAAATAAAAAGAATAGATTGAGTGATGCTGAAGGTTTTGGTCCTTCGTTACATACATGTGGCTCAATTCCAATTAGTGAAAGGAAAAGGCGCCTGGTAAGGAATGTAATTATTAATAAGCATATTTCTTCTATATAATGTACAGTATGGATTGAGGTTTTCGTCCTTGTTTACATTTATTCACTCGTTACTTTTTTTCCTTTAGGCCAAAACATTAGGTAGGGAATCCACATGTGAGGAACTGTTTAAGGACACTCACTGCAAGGTTAAAGACAATACTTTCATTGATAAAAAATCCGCAAAAAAATATGTAAGTTTGACACATTTTATTCAGAGATTATTCGTATATTATAATTGTCGGTTTAGTATGAAATGGTCTTATTTTTGACAATTTTCAGGAGGATCATTACAACAAATGGGAGGAGTACACTTAAGCTGTAACTCAACGGGGCTCCCAACTGCTCCCGATGACCCCATAAGAGTTTTAGGTTAAAGAAAATCAGGACAAAAAAGGCCGTGTATACGGTTTTGGCACGGAGGGGGTCAAGTTGAAGAAATCAGCCATAATTGCAGCTGCACGTCACTTATCAGTTAAGCATTTTGATCCAAGAGAGCAAGTGCAATGCCTCAATCAGAGCATAACCAAGCAAGTAGAGGCTATAAATTAAATTGCCAAGAAACAGGGGAAGACAGAGCGCATGCCGAAAAAAGTTTTAGGATTTTTTAAAAGACAAAGTGTAGGTTCTTCCAGCCACATCAATTTGAACCCTGATGATGAAGAGGACTCCCAAAATGACAATAACGATGGTTCCACAAATTTATCTGATTCTGATTAGTTTATATGATCTGCGTGTAGATCCAAAACAATTATGTTTTAGAATGTCGTGATTAATATTTAATTTAGCATTTTTTTTCAGAACTTTATATTTGGTAATTATTACATGTTGTAATATATTTATTTTTTTTTCGTTTTTGATAAACAAAAATTTTTCAAAAAAATTTTTTTTGAAAGAGTTGCAATTTCCGATGGAATATTCTGTCGGAATTTCCGTCGAAAATTCCAGCCCTCTGTGCAGAACTGCCTGCCTAGAATCTCTGTCCGACGGTATGACCGGCGGGTGGTTTCTGTCGGAAATTCCGTCGGATTCCGTTGGTCTCCGTCGGATTATTTTCTGCGACGAGCTGAATTCCGACGGGACATTTCGCGTCGTATTTTCCATCGGTAACCAATTTTTCCGTCGAAAAACTGTTCTTTTTCCGTCGGTATTTCCATCGCAGATCAGATGTATTTTTGTAGCCCTATATATATATATGTACATATATATATATGTACATATATATATATATGCACATATATATATATATGCACATATACATATATACATATATGTATATATATATATATATATGACCTTAACTATACGAGAGAATATCATAAAATTGTTAATCCAATATCTGTGAAAGTCTCTTCCTTTCCTTATATAGGCAATGTATGATTTTTTTTCTTTCTTCCTTTCCTTTTTTTGTCATTTTCTAGGAGAGTGTCACATTCTTCGTTTAGCAATTCTAAGGTGAACTCGTTGCACTCAAGATTCTTTTACGTGATTAAAATAAAGGACTATCCTTGGCATAAATATACAATAAGAAATGAAAAAAAAGATTCTGCTTCACGTAACTTATGATGTGAGTAAAACGGATTTAAGAAATAGATTAATGAGGTCATCCTATCTAAACTTGTGCTCGGTTTTGTGGCTAAAATGTAAAGTCATCTTACTATATCTGAAGGCTCAATTGCTTTATGAATTTGTTCCCTTCTTAGAATCTTGCTATGGCATATTGATCCAATCATGATAAGATATGAATATTTTTTTTTTAAAAAAAAAAGATTGCATGGTCTCCTTTCTTTCCACCATATACATATATAAATCAACGAGTAAGATGTAAGATAAATCTACAAGTAAGAAGTAAGAGCATAGAAGCTCTCAAGAAACAAGAGTGTTGTGTTTGGCATGAGAAGGCATAAAGAGTGAAATTCTAGCCAAGGATGACTTGCCGGTGGGTTTTCAACTTCTAGGGACGTATAGTAGTTGTCTCATATGCGCATATATACATGGTTTGATATAATATATTAGTTGTGGAACTTGGATTATTTCTGGCATGTCATCCTTGACTGTATTTGGCTCTCTTCTTTTCATGCTAGCCTCCCTTTTTGGTTTGGAATGCATCATAATCATCCTTAGGGTATACTGCATGTATTTACTATGCTTGTTTGTTTCACACGTATAGGAACCAACTTGAAATGGGTCCTGTTATCATTGAGCTCTTCTCTTGCACTGATGAATTTCACGACAAGGACCACGAGCCTTGGATTGATAAGAAATCATAGGAAATATATGCAAGTCTTAATTCTTAGTGGTTCATTCATTATTCATATAATCTCACTTAGTTAATCCTATTTTTTAAAGTATACATGCACTTATTGCTACCGTTGTGGTACTGCATGAAGCTTTCGCACAAGAGTTCCAAAAACATCACCAACACTCAAGGGTCCTTGGATGGTAACCCTCTGAATTTCATCTCTTTTCAAATCCAAATGAATTATTGGTGAAGACCAATCAACTCGAGGAATTTCAATCCTATTTCCTCACTAACCCATCATGCAAAACACAATACAGGTCACAGTTAGACATTGGAGATAAGGCCATCAGCTTGAGGAATTTCTCCAATTTTACTCCCTATCAATAGGTAGAGATCATGCCTCTTCTCAAGCTGAATTGAATGACTTCAAGGGTGTAATAACCAACCTAGGGGATAAGCTTACTTCAATGGAGGAACAACACCGTATCCTTATAATGAAGTATAAGTGACTAGATGAGGCCAATCACATCCTTAGGCATACCAACAAGGATATTCAGATATAATACTTAGGAAGCAAATGCAAATGATTAGTCAACTCCTCAACCTAGCTAAATCAACGAGTGTTAACACTTATGATAGGGCAACAAGCATCTGGCTCAGGAACAGCATCACAATATTCATTTCATTATCAACCTAATCCTTAATATGTAAATGAAGATGATGATGATGATAGTCATGATGAAAATGAGGATGAGGATGGGGACGAGCAATATGAAGTTGCTCCTCTTGGAGATAATTGAGTTGTTGGTTCTTCTCTCTTAAGATGGTTTGTTTGAAACTCTTTATTTTGTTTGATTGAAAACTACTCTTTGAAGGATATATGTGCACTCTTTTATGACCTTAGTAGTTTATGCATCACTACAAGAGATAGTGTGTTTTACAACGAGAATTCTCATTGTAAAAGGTTAATGAACTCGTTGTAAAAGGCTTTTACGATGAGTATTCCGTACGGTTGTAACTTGTCGCAAAAGAGCTGGTTGCAAATGTTTGGGCTTTAACAACAACCGGTATGAAAGACTTGTCGTATTTTTTTAAATTTACAATGAAGTTCTTGTCTCATCGTTATTGTAATTTCACTAATGACGAGATGCGCATCTCGTGGTTTCTTTTGTTGTTATTTATAACGACCTAGGATTCTCGTTGTAATTGTTGTGACATATTCATCGTAATTGTTTTGTTGTTACTTACTCGTGGTAATTGAGAAGACAATTCCGACCAATTTTGCGTCTTGTGCTAGCTATTTTGATCAGTCACAACCACAACTCTCGTTGTAAATGTATAGTATCTTCTTGTTATAACTACTGAGCTTTTACAACACGATGCATATGTGTAGTCATCTTGTGCACCAACCCTGTAGTACTTGTCACAAGTAAATCATCTACGTATATAATCACTTAAATTTTTGGATCAACGATACAATGAACTCAAAGTAAGGGCAAACACCAACCATACGTTGATAACTAAGCGTATGTGTAGTTATCTTCATAAAGAGACATGCAAAAACATAGGTGCAATACACTGCGATTCTGTTTAACGTTTGGAATACATATATAATAATTGTCATCGCAACTTAATAATAGTCTAAGAAATGAAACATGCAACTACAATAATCCTGTGCGCCAAAATATGTCCATCTTCAAAATATATTTGTCTTCCCATTGGATACCAAAATATGTCCATCTTCATGTTGAATACCCAAATATGTCCATCTTCAATTCCAAAAATCTGTATGCACCTTGAAAACATCCATATGTTTCAACCTCCACTTCCCATAACTCTTTCAACTTCTCTATTAATGGCTGCAGATAGACATCAATAGCATCACCAGAACTATCTGGTCTTGGAATTATCATTGACAATATTATATTCTCTTGTTTCATACCCAACCAAGGAGGCAAGTTATATGGGACTAGCATCACGGGCCAAATGCTATAAGAGTACACATTAGCGAGGGGGTTGAAGCCATCAGATACAAGGCCAAGGCGAACATTATGAGGATATGAAGCAAAATTTCCATGACGTTCATCAAAATGCTTCCAAGCCTTAGAGTCAGCTCGATGCCTCATAACCCCATCCTTATTCCGCTTATCATTATGCCAAGTCATGTCGGTCGCTATCTTTGATTACATAAACAAATGCTGAAGCCTTGGCGTAAGCAGGAAGTAGTGTAGTACCTTTAATGGAATTCTCTTTCCATTAGATTTTGTCATGGGTTCACCACTACACTTATCAAGCTTCCATCTAAAAGCATCACAAACGTTACACTTATCCAGTTCTTCATCTTCTTTCCAAAAGAGCATGCAATGATTAACACAAGCGTCAATTTTCTTATAATACAATCCATGTCGGATCAGTTTCTTTGCCTCATAATAAGATTTCGGCAGTAGTGAACCAAATGGAAGTAGTTCATCCTTTAATAATTGCAACAGCATACTAAAAGAATCATTACTCCATCTTCTAAGGGTTTTGATATGCAACAACTTCATAACAGCCAACAGTTTTGAGCACTTAGAGCCTTCATATAATGGTTGCTCTAAGTCCCTCAAAAGTGTGTAAAGTTTGTTTGCACTATCATTTGGTTCTTTAAGATGGTCGAAAGAACTCGTATCCACATTGCCTCCTTCAAAAGCATTCGCAAAACACTCTGTTATTAATTCTAATATCTCATCATCACTTTGCTTGCCATCATCACAAATTCATCACCATTATTGGACTCTTCATTTGCCCCTCAGACTCAGTGTCCGATTGAACTTCACCTACCCTTTCTTCGTGATGATACCAAAAATTGTACCATTGTACAATCCCATATGCTATTAGGTGATCTCTAACCTCCCTTTCACTTTGAAAGGATGAATTACAGCATCGTATACAAGGGAACTTGATTTAAGCGTTTTCACCCGTCCTCTTGAAGGCATAGTTGATAAACTTATCCACACCTACTTCATATTCATCACTAAGACATGCATCCTTACTCAAGTTTATCCAACTTTCACCTGGTGCCATTTTCTATACTGATAAGAATATAAATAGTTAGAAAAACATAGAAAGATTAATCCCGTAACTCAAAAATGAAGAAATATAATAATGAATTCCATAAAAGTATCTAACACATATCTAAAATAGGAGAGACACAGATTGGCCTATATGGCCCACTTACATGATAAAAAATAATATTTTTTAATCCTTACTTTAAAATAATATGGAAGTACCATAATGATATGATTAATCAATAGAGCCAAACAAAGTTAGCTAAATATGCGAGCATCAAGAAACTAACAGGACAAAAATAACACAATAACAACAATAAGGATAGCATAACATACAAAGATTTATTAATTTCAGGGGAGGGGGGTTGAAGTATATTTGAATGCAGATAAACATAGACTTCACTAATCCCTGGCGACATAACAATGGTAGAGCAGTACAATCAATTATAAATAACCCATTTGTGTTAAAAAAGAAAGCCATCAGGAAAATAAGATAGCATAAAAGAGAAAAGCAGAGCATAAGAATAACTACGTTAACATATTGAAGAAGGGATCTACAGATAACCACCCAGAACAGAAAACCAAAGACTTTTTGGGTTGAGACTAACTACAGCCCATAAGAAAAACATTGTGTTTTTTGTGTGCATGGAGAGGGGGGTATAAAACTATCGTGTAAATTTATTAATAAAATCATAATCATGACTCAAACTATAACCCCAAATCGTAACCCTCACATTCAAACTGATGCTTGCAAATAAATTAATATCACAATTGAACCATTGAAATCACATATCATACATAACTACCATGAGTTAAAGAAAAAGAAATAACTTGACAACATTCAAAATTAACCTTATCATATGACACTGCGAGCAGAAGATATCACAAGCTTTTGTTGCTGAGATGTTGGAAAAGAAGCAACACTAACAATGGCAAGAGGAGTTGATCTATAAAAATACATAAATATGATTGCATAAACAACAAATCTCCACTGATAAAAACTTAACATTTTCATTAAAACTTAAACGAATCTCCACTCACAGATACTTTAACTTTGTTATATTGCTTGGATGTCTGGGTGACTAGTACTTTGTAATTTAGTATTTTACCAAGAAACATGCCATCAATTACTGCTTTCTATTTGGGTTGTGACTTGTAAGTATATGGACAAGGGCATAAAGTGAGCTCATACCTTCTATAGATGTAAAGTCATTGAAATTTGAAATGTGAATAGTATTGTGTGATATGTTGTGATAATATTAAGTGGTAGGCTGTACACAGTGCACAACATAGATAGGATTAGGCATGAGTATAATGAAATTATTAGCCAAAATAAAAAGAGATTTAAAAATCAGATTATTGGATAACCAAAAATCAAAACCAAAACTTGGGTACCGGATTCGAATATGGTTCACTATTCTACGGAGCTCAAACCATGAACTCCACTATCTGAGACCGCCAAAAAGATACATGTGAATATATGATAAAAGATGGGCATATAAATATCTTACGCAGTACATTTTCACATATTTTAACATAAGTTTCAGTCACATTAGTTGTGAAGAGAGAGGGGGTTCCAGTCCTGCATATAGCCTAATCCCTTCATATACAGCCCCTCATGAGATCTTATGAGACCCTCTTATAAAATTAAAGGGGCGTTGTCCCCCCCTTCTTTTCCTTCTTGGGTGCATGACAATCCAAAGAAACACAAGCAATTCGCTAATTAGTTTGAGCCTAGATCTATAGACCCGAACCTTGATTTATACACATTAAAAGCAGAGAGCAAAGCATAAGAACCACTAAGTTGTAACCCTCAAATTATACTTTCATTATATTAATAAAATCAAAATCATGACTCAAATTATAACCACTAAACTGTAACCCTCAAATTCAAACTAATGCTTGCAAATCAAATCAATATCAAAATTGATCCATTAAATCACATAGCCGCTGAATGAGAGATTAAACCTAAGGTTCTGATCAGGTAAAACATGTGTACGTCTCAATAACCAACCTAAAACAGGTTAACACTTATATACAACTAAGCAAGATAAGTTCTTTCAAGCTACAAATCCAATGATGGTTATGTGAATAGATCAAATGACTCCAAAATGGGACTTTACCCCTAGGTAACCGTAAGTGATAAATCTGAAGGTTCTAAGAAGGCACCACCAGCAGCAGCGAGAGGAACAACAGGACGCCATATTCAGATTACATGCTCAACAAAGGGTTTTCTGTTTCTTTTACTTTACCGACCAGCTTTTGGTTATTTTACTGAGCACAATTGCAATATAGAACTTCAAATAAATTATCACTTTGCTTCTAGTAGGACTAATGACAAGATATCAAGACTTGGATCATTGAACTCAAAGTATTGGCATGAATAAGAAAGATCTTAAAATTTCACATAATAGAGGAGCTTTGCAAGTAGGAACCCATCTATACAACTATACAAGGAAAGCAGAATGAACCAGAGAACATACCAATCACCAAGCAATCTTAGACAATGGGTGGTGTTTGCTTTTCCCCCTTGTCAGTTTGTCAACTAATAAATAGAACACAAATGGGATAACACATAACTAACTGAAACAGTAAAACCAATAGTATGTGAATGTTGACTTCTTTGAATAATGTCTTGGACTTACAAAGGTTTCCACACGAAGAAGGCACTCGCTGCCGATTCCCACAAGGACAGAAGGTTGGCTCGGAGGCTTTGATGATATGACCTTGCTTATCCCATAACCTCTCACATATCTTCACATACAAAGATTCCCACAAGTAAAGCATATTATATAACTCTGATTTTTCAATTGAAGAAGACTAATCCGGAAAAAAAGCGGGAATGACTAACTAGCGAAAAAGCAGGAATTACACACAGAATGATTAGCATTTAAAGGCAAACATCAAACAACAATCAGATCTGAAACACAACCCAAATTACCCAGAACCAGAAATGCAAACCCTAACCTAAAATCTAGCAGAAATCCCACAAATCATCACTGACAAAAATCCTAAAGTTGCCCTAATTACAGAACTAATTCAAGTTCAGGAGAAACGAAAACCAAATATCCAACTATATAACTTAATTCTCTTTTAAAGTGTAACATTTATGATTATAGTAAATGATTTTGGCTTAGCATTAGGTTAGGAGTAACCGAACCTCCCAAATTTTGTTATTTAGATTTGGGTTTACCTTAGGAACATTCTTTTTAATATATAACTCTAATATATATATATATATATAATATAGATATATATATATATATATATATATATATATATATATATATATATATATATATGAGTTAACTAATCATTGAGACACAGATCTATAGAACTATTGCGTGGAATCTCAACTCTCACCCAGATGAGTTGTGTACAAAACACAATTTGAAATGCGTTGGATTTCTGTGTGAATCTCTTTATCTGCACAGGCTAGATGACTTGGAACATCAGTTAAGGTATTGGAGAAGATAATATCCCATATAAAACTTTTGTCACATCTTGCTTTAATACCATATAATTTATATAAAACAGAGTAAGAGAGAGCCATTTATCAAGCCAGAATGATGCATGTCTCTTTGCCATTGTCTATAGCTTTAATACCATTGTCTAAAGCAAGGTTCTTGCAACTTAGAACCATTCTCCAAGTTGGTGAATGGTAATAAGGTTTAGGCTGATCCAAGCTATAAATGGAATGGTTATCAAGGCATTTATTTTTGACCAACTTAATTGACCCAAAATGAATTTTCATTGGTGTAGACCTTCCAAGCAAGTTTTGGCATGAAGCATTTGTTCCATGTTTCTACGCTCCTTATCTCAAGCCCACGTCTTTCCTACTCCTAGTGACTATATCCCAGGGGACCCTGGGGAGGCACTTAGTGACTGTGAGCTTATTCCACCCACACGAATTGTCGCATTTTTCTTTCCATTTCAGTAATAATCTTTTTGGGTAATAAAGTTGTTTGCATATGACGGATTGGAGACGTTGATAAAACAGTGTCTATGAGGGGGGGGGGGGGGTATGCCTGCGAGGTTGATGAGTTTGCCTCGCCAACTATTCAGTTTTCCTTTAAACATTATCAACAAGTCATCAAAATCTTTCAGTCTAGGTTTAAGACCTACTAGAATAAGAGCTCCTAGATAGTTACCAAAGTGGGTTATAAGGCTCTGTTATTTTCGTGGGTAAATTGGGTGGGTAAAAAGGTGAAATAGGTTGAAGTAGGTTGAAGTGGGTTGAGGTAGGTTAAAGTTGGTATTTTTTTTGAGATGGGTTGAAATAGGTTGAAGTAGGTTGAAGTGGGTTGATGTTGGTTGAAGTGGGTTAAAGTTGGTATATTTTTTATGTGGTGGGTTGAAGTGGGTTAAAATAATAAGGTAACTAATGTGTGATAATTTATGCCTGTATTTTTTTCTTTTTCTTTTTTCAATTTTTTATTTTTTATTTTTTATTTTTTAATTTTAATTTTTAATTTTTAATTTTTAATTTTTAATTTTCGTTATTTTGTTATTTTGTTATTTTGTTCTTTTTTATTTTTCATTTTTGATGTTTTATTTTTTTATTTTTTTATTTTTTATTTTTGTATTTTTCATTTTTCATTTTTCATTTTTCATTTTTCATTTTTTATTTCGTATTTTTGTATTTTGTATTTTTTATTTTGTATTTTTTATTTTTTTTTGTATTTTTTATTTTGTAGTTTGTATTTTGTATTTTGTATTTTGTATTTTTATTTTTCATTTTTCATTTTTATTTTTTAAATTTTATTTTTTTATTTCTAATTTTTTATTTCTATTTTTTTATTTTTTAATTTTTTAATTTCTTGGTTCTTATTTTTTATTTTTTATTTTTCAAATTTTTAATTTTTAATTTTTAATTTTTAATTTTTAAATTTTTATTCAAAAAATAAAAATTAAAATTGAAAAATAAGAAATAAAAATTAAAAAATAAAACAAACATCATAAAAAATACAAAATAAAAAATAAGAACCAAGAAATTAAAAAATAAAAATAAAAAATAAAAAATAAAAAATAAAAACAAGTAAACAATAAACAATAAAAAATAAAAAATATAAAAGTATGAGCATAAATTTCACAAATTTCGATAACTTCATAAATTATCATTAGGTAAACCAACTTCAATGACACTTCAATCTAGAATACTTCAGCCTACCTCAACCTACCTCAACCTACTTCAACCGCTTTTTCAATGTACTAGCCCTAAATCCCATATGATACTTTACCAGGTGGGTTGAAGTAGGTTGAAATAGGTTGAAGTAGGTTGAAGTGGGTTGAGGTTGATAAATGTGAATTGACCCACGAAAAGAACAGAGCCTAAGTGTCATATGGGCCAATCTGGCTAATATTTTCTTAGCTTATAGTTCATTTTTTGGAGAAAAATAAGGTAGGATTTTTGATAGTTGATATGAAGGCTCAAATCCTCGCAAGACTTTTAACGACATTTACTGTTGTTTGAAGATTAGTAAAGTTAGCTTCCCAAACAAAAGGACATCATCGGCACGGAAAACATGGGATATCTTGAATTCCCTAATTGTGGGGGTTTCCGAAGGCCCCTCTCAGCTTTATCTCCAATCTATTTTGACAATCTTTCCATACAAAGGACAAAGATATATATGAGAAAAGTGAGTCTCCTTACCTAAGACCTCTACTAGTATCAAAGGTAAAGTTGGGTTGTCCGTTCCACAAGATTTGAATTTCTACGGTAGAGATGCATTTGTTATGATTTTAGTTAGCCAATTCGGAAATTTAAATATATTAAGAGTCTCATGAATGAAGTCCCACTCTAGTGAGTCAAACGCTTTAGAAAGGTCAGTCTTTATAGCTATATAATGCTTGTTCTTCACTTTGTTAATCTGAGGAGCCATTTCTTTAACAACCAACATATTTTCATGGGTATTCCTACCTGGAACAAAGCTGGCTTGTGTAGGGCTCATAATGTTTGGGAGATGATTCTTTATTTTATTGACCAAGACTTTTGTAATAAGTTTGTAATTATTGAAGTTACAGAGGCTGATGGGCCTAAAGACCACCATCTTTTGTGGCCTTTCTTTCTTTGGGATAAGACAAACGAAAGTTTGGTTGACTGACTTAATTTTCCTAGGATCTTTCCATACGATAGACACGCAATCAACCGTAGAGTGTGAGACCCAATTCCAGTATTTTTTGTTGAAATGAGCTTGCACACCATTCGGACCTGGATTGGAAAGGGGCGTATCTGATTTCGTCTAAGTTGATCATTTGGTCTATATTAATGCAATCATTATTGAATGAAATATGAGTAATATGGCTCTGTACTTTCCTAGTTTCAAAGAACTCTTTGAAATGGTTGAGAAAATAATCTTGTGTTTTATTGTGATAAAAAATCTAATTGCCATAATTATCTTTTAGAGCACTTGTTTTGTTTCCGTTATATCTAATCTTAACAAGCATGTGCAGTGTAAAAATCTAATATTGAGGTCTTTGAAAGGTTTTTATGGATTCTGGCTCTTTGAGCTTAGATACTCTTCTCCATTTTCAGGAGGAGATTATAATAGCTGATTGGGCCTTCTTCAAGATTCTCTAATTTTGCGTTATGCTTTCGACTTAGGGCTATTTGGAGTCCTTCAAGTCTGGCAATTTTTTATATGCACCCAGGAGCACGTGCTCTTATTATCTACGTATATATGTTTTTTACGTGTGTACTTATCATATATTAATTTTTTAATATATATTTGCTGATGTGCCTCTTAAGAGTATGTGCTCCCAGAAGTATCATGTACATATTGTTCAAGTCTAGCCTTTGTTCTCCTTTTTTTAGAAACAATGTTTCCAAAGACATTATTGTGTCAATGTTTAGCAGTTTGCATGCTTTAATATTATCAACCAGGTGACGCCCCTCAGGATCCCAAGCATGAGAGAAAAAATTATCAGACTAAGGGTGGCTAGTCCATGTAATTATGCCCCTTTGCGGCGATTTTATGAATCCTGTCTTGGGCCAGATGTGAAAAAACACAAGGGAGATGTGTCACCTGCATTTCGGGGTAGATCTGAAGCCAGCTAGGGTTGGCTAGTGCCCTATCCATTCTCTCCTTAATGCCTATGCTCTCCATCTTTACCATTCATCTAAGTGAAGCTCCAGACCAACAAAACCCAGATCAATAAGTTCAGCACTGTCAACCCAGTTTAGATAATCAAGACATTGATTAATATTAAAAGGCCTACCTCCTTTCTTCTCATTCTGCCCTATGATCATATTGAAGTCAACCAGGACGAGCGAAGGTGTGTTTTGTGGGGGTGGATCATCTCTAAGGTTGTTCCAAAATTGTGGCTTTTCCTCTATGTTGCTTGGTGCGTGCATGACGGTGAGCAAAACTTCTGGATCGTTATGGTCGAACTGAATTAAAAAGTAGAATAGCTGTGGTCTGGTAGGCACCAAATCAATTTGAATCACCGGTTTTTTCCAAAGGTACCAAATACTACCCTTTCTCTATATTCCTTCAATGATTTTAAAACCCTCAAACCCTTATTTATGGATGATGTTATCCAAACAACTCTTAACCCTAAGAGCCTCAAGGATAATTAAGATGTTTGGCTTCTGCTCAACAACTAAGTCCATGAGATAGATGTAGCAGTTTCCTAGGGCACTTCTTCTCACATTCCAAATAATGATCCTATTTTTCCAGTCTGGTCCTGTTCTTGTTGTTCCTATTCATCATCTTGTTGCGCCTGTTGTAAGTGACTAGCTTCAGTTGGTTCCTGGGGACCCCGTGCTGCGGCTTGAAAGGTCTCCCTTTGCTTCTCCTCCTCGTCCTATAATTTTGGTCTCGTGACTCCCCTGATGATTTGAACCCCCCCAGCAGAAATTGGTACAGGACATTGATTTCTAATTTTTTGAACTACTTTGCTGGCTGAATGCAAACTTTGGGGTGGGGGATTTCTATAAGGGAAATTTGGAATTTAGGATGGGTCATACAAGGCGTGCTCCATCTCGTTGACATCATTGACCCCTGCACTGCTAGGTCTTCCTCTAGATATTCCATCACCTTCCTTTTCTTCTCTTCGTATACTAGTACTGCAAGAAGTGCCATGATTGGTTGTAGGACAGGTGTAGGACATCATTCAAAGTCAATTTTGAATAGAGATAAACTTGCACCTTTTTTATAGCCAAGGTCTTGGAGCCATTTGGCAAGTCGACTGGAATAGCCTTCATATCTTGAACATCATGTAACAAACACAACACACTAGTCATGTGGCAAAAGCTCCTAAATCAAGCAATTTCTCGGAGCTAGATTTTGGAGTCTCAATGAAACTCGAAATCCTCTGTACCTGCTTAGCTGTGAATCTGGTGGTTGCTACTTTGAGTGGCTATCTTCGGCACTGCTTAGCGCTGCGTGTTCACCGTAGGCTTGTACCTGATGAGCCATCTCTCTCCTTGTCATCTTCCTACGCTAGCATGTCTGCGACCTCGACCACCATGGCCTCGGTTTCTACCACCTCTTCTTCCGCAGGTAGTCCACCCTGCTGGATACCCAATATGTTCGAAGCAGTTTGGTTCCTCGTGGCCGGTTTTCCTGCACTACTGTTTGCAGGTAATCTTCTCACGTTGCATAGAGTCGGGTCTAGCCATGTGACAGGTAGCAAAAACAGCCAAGCTCTAGGGTTTTTGTTCTCAGTTGGTTATTGTGCTTTTGTGGTTCTCCTCTCGTTAAACCATATTAGATTTTCTCTATTGATGGCAAGGGATCCATAGCAAGAATTAATCTGGCTATGAACGGTTGAGTATGGCTCATCATTAAGCCCCATCAAAAAAATTGAAAGACTTTCTACTCTTCCATTGTCTTCACTATCTTGTGCGGAGATCCACACTTACTTGGTGGAATCTTAATGTAATTGTCAAGTTTGTTCTGAAGACCCAAAAGTCTCGAGAAAACCTCCACCACCTCCTGCTTGTTTTGCTTGCACTAGGCTTTCTTTGCCTTCGGTTTATGAATCTTTGGAATATTGGCCATGACATATCACTTCTTGATGTTTTCCCATAATTTTTGACGGAGTCGATATAAGCCACTCTCTTGTGAAGTTTTGTATCGATCACATTCATAATCCATGACTATATCATAGAATTTATCATCTTCCAAGCATTGATCTAGGCTAAGGTATTCCCATCTTTTGCTTCCGTCTTTTGATCGTCCCATCGATGAATCCAAGCTTGTTTCTGGATCTTAAAGATGTTCTAACCGCGCTATCCCATAGCTCGTAGTTTTTTCCATCAAAGTTTAGTGATGTTAAGATGGTTCCGGGAGAATCATATCAGTGAAGAAAATATGGGCTTTGATTATCAGTGACAAAGCTTTGATCTTTGGTCATGGCAGATGAAGATAAGAATTTTTTTTTTTTTTTTTTGAGGTTTTACGTGAGACTCCGCAGGAGCTCTGATGCTATGAACAAATCAAAAGGCCAAAAGAGATCAGTCACTCTCATTACTCAATGGCAGCCCTTGAGGCTTGCTTAAATGCATGGGTTTACAACTAGGAAGCCAACGCTAATCTTGGCGAACAAGTGGCCAAGTTGCCAAAATAACACGCAAAATATTCACTAAATAAATAATACAATGTTTATTCCTATTAGAAAATGTAACACTTATTCAATATTAAAATAATTGTGATTTGGTCAAATAATTA
Source organism: Carnegiea gigantea (assembly GCA_029747015.1). Classification (NCBI taxonomy): domain Eukaryota; kingdom Viridiplantae; phylum Streptophyta; class Magnoliopsida; order Caryophyllales; family Cactaceae; genus Carnegiea; species Carnegiea gigantea. The sequence goes on along the minus strand of JAKOGI010000270.1, from coordinate 286,836 downwards.
CTTTTACTTATAAAGAAAAGTCGCAGTGCCCTTTTTATTTTGCTCGATCAGTTTTGTTTTGCTATGTACTTGCTCGTTGATTTTTCTTAATTTTTCATAATTATAATTATAAGATAACAGATGTCTCGACAAATGACATTTAGTGTTGTTTCAAGCAGGTTAACTTGATATATATTCATATTTAGGTTAAAAAGATTTGGTTCAATTGCATTTTTGACTCGAGTAATTTTCAATTAGTGTTAAACATGATTAGTTGATACTTGGTTCAATAAGCTTGTCTTGCAAAGAATAATAACTTTGGTGGAAATATTTAGGTCCAATTTGATTTTGTTCGGGTCATTTTTAGCTTTGAATTCACTTCGAGTTAGCTATTTTGGGTATTAGTTCAAGTACGAATTTATGCAATTCGATTCTAGTCACTTTTGCCAAGTCTACGTGAAGCCAACGAGATTGATCCTATCATAATATGATATACACTAGTGTGTATAGTCAACTGATATTTGAGTTAACAATTAATAATTAATCATAACTTCAATAATTTTGTGACCTTAAATAGTATACTATAGTACTATCAATTAAGGCAATGTTCAGCAACAATGTTTCCACTTGTATATAGCGTTTTGGCCAAGTTAAAACACTAATTAGTCAAATTTTTAGTATTCGGTAATAGTAAAATTTAATGTTTCAAGCAACATTTCTGAAAAGCAAATACCTTTTGGAAATTATCTAATTAGCTTTTGGCATTCAAAAGTAACATTTCATATTTTTTGGTCAAAAAATACCGTTTTAAAATGTTGTCTTTGAGAATTATATAAATCCTTTTATGTCAATTTAAATTAATTAATTAATCTAAAAGCTAAATTTATCGTACGCATTTAATTCAATAGCTCATCTAAATAGTTATTCACTAATAAGAAAATTAAAACCGTCATCCACTACATAAATAATGATCTGATATCTGAGCCTTTATGTGCTACACATGCAACCGTTTTTCAAAAAATGCTTTGTCAAAATGCTGCGTTAATTTTGCCAAGCGGGGCTCATTGTTGGGTATCCGATTGCTGATTCGCTTCCCTCGTTGAGGACAAGTCGGAATATTCCCTCCTTGCTGCACCGGGAAAATCTTTTCTTTTTTCTTTTTTTAAAAGTTCCTTATTGTTCAACGGCAATATTTTTCTCGTAGCGTCTTAGAGGTTGAATTGAATGATCTGTCTCTCTTTCACCAAGGGAGACAAACAATGGAAGACCCAAATTAATCATACTCATTAAATCCTGCCCTAAATCCTGAGCAGAGCGATGCAATATTTGCACACGAGAACCCAAACCCAGTGTTTTGTTGTCTAATTTGGTTTCTCGCATGCATAAACATTAGTTTACCTCCACGTCTCTTCATTTCTTCTACCCATTTTGCACCTCTTTGTATTCTATCTCCTCAAGAAAACCCAGAAAAAATTCCTGAATTTTTGCTTCGATCGGTTTGCTTGTGCAATAATTGGTGTTTGAATTTTTGGGTCTTTGAGAAATCGCTGGAAAATGATGCCTTTTGCTGCGATCACCCCTGAAATGCCTCATTCATTGCCGGGTCCATCTCTAACATCTCGTTTCGCTCATCTTAGGAGTGTAAGATGGCGCATAGATCTTGGGGTTCTTCCCTCTTCTCTCTTTTCCACCATTGATGATCTTCGTCGTGTCACCGCCGATTCTCGACGGAGGTACTGATCTCCCTGGAAATTGCAAATTATTTTGCTCTGCTATAATTTTTTGGGTTTTTATTTTATCTTATTGTTAATGACTTTGGATTTTTTTTTTTTTCCAATTTGCATTGATGATTCTTTGAACTATAGTCGTGCTTTTGGACGATATAGTTTGTGGGTCTTTGAAGTTTGGATAGCTTGTTTGGTATGCGATTTGACTTTCGCTGTTGGAAAATTGCACCCCTTGAAGTTTGCAAATGGTGGCGTTAAGCGTGGATTTGGTGTGTGAAACAACCTAGTTTTAATATTCTTAGTAATGTCATCAATGGAGAATTCTCTGATGCCATAGGGTTTGTTGTTTGCATGGGGATGCATTCTTGTGATCTCCTTTGTCTCCCTAGGAGTTATTCTCTAGTTTAAGTGGTAGTGAACTGTTTATTTCAAGCAGATTTGCTGGGCCTCGAATGGAGGTGCAATTCTTCTAGAGCTTGAAGTCCCTAACACAATTCTGATGGAAGCACATTAACTTGAGAAACAGGAGGTACTCAAAGAGTTTCTCTTTTAAGAATTAGAGATGACCTTTTATGAGTAGAAGATATGCTGACCTGATGCAATGTAACTTAGTGTTGACCATGTGCTGTACTGCTGTGTCCAATGGATGTGATGGGCATTACTTTGAGATCAGTTTTAGGTAATGTTGCCCAATATTGAGCATTTGCTGCTTTTCCAAGATGGATGTGAGATGCTTTTCTTTTCAATATGAGGCTACATGCATTACACTGAAGAAAATTTATTCCAGAAACTGGATTTTATATTTTAAGATTCACCATTTTGTGTTCATCAGAACCTTTACATAGGTGTGAATTATGAAATGGGTTTGTAAACCATTTGGTTCCTGTAGATATGCTGAACTGACATGTTACTCTGAACACAGAAATAAACTGAGCATATTAAACTTCGTAAGGTCATAAACGGATGTTTGTTTTGTATTTATGTTTATTTATTAAATTTGAGGCGACAATGTTCATATTCTTTGTTTTGTGCATTTTATCAAGCACATGAAGATCTAACTTTCAAGACTTTGTCTGTGTTGCTTTCCACCTAAAATATGTAACACTAATTTGTGGACTTGATTTGATTGAAATCCACATTGGATGCCTCCTGTTTGCCTTCTTCAGGGATCATGATGCTTGTTCTATTCTAATATTTATTTACGTTGTGTCCTAGGTATGCGCATTTACGGAAGTGCCTCCTTATTGATCCGCATGTCCCTAAAGTCGATGATGATACTTCAAATCTAGCAATGGACAATCCGCTGTCCCAAAACCCAGGCAAGATTAAGCTGTGTTTTATCTAGAAAAGATGAATGTATGCAAACAATACTATTGCATTTGGGCAGTTGCTTGGCGGTCATGGATTGTTTTCTCTGTAGGTATTCATGGAAGAAGTTATTCCAATTGTCAGCATGTACTTGCTGCTTGAGGTTAACTTCCTGTGTTTGATATTGGCTTTATGTTTTCACACTTGATAATGTCTTTAGCCTGTCACAAAAAGATAGCTCAGTGAAAAAGTAAAATCACAGAAGTGTTGTTGTCTAATGCAAATTTTCTATTTCAAAATGAAATGTTAGGGGGATTTGAACCCTCCTATGTTGAACAAGACACCTGGATGGCTGGAATCAGTGCCCCTTTAGTGAATGCTGCCAATGAAAAGGACATAAGCATTCCATTCCAGCTTTGTGCATATGTACTTCATGTCTATTACTGCCGAATATTTGCGATTGGCATTTTTCCATTTTAATACGTAGTGTGTGCTTAATTCCTGCTCTTGCTTTAATATTTTGAAATTCACTGAATTGCACATGATTCACTAGGCCAAGATGAAACTCTCATGGACCTCATAGAAGTGGGTGGCTGGAATTTATTAAGAATTCATATTTACAACCTCCGAATTCACTGGAATTGTATGCTGCAGTTAAATGCAATGAAATTTATTTGCCTGATGTATTACCAAAGATAAGCGCAAGAGAATGAGATAGGCAACAAAAGAAGAAAATTTCAGTGACAGGAAATCTACCTAGCTGGGGAACGACACTAGGAGCAATAGAACTGGAAAAGGAAAATAGGAGGTATCCCTTGGGTTACAATGATTTTTATACAACCCCAAATGACGTGCGGCACTAGCAAATTTTATCTTCCCAACCACGCCTGCCAGCAAGCTTTCCTGACCGCTCGACTTAAAAAGCTAAGCAAGCAAAGAGAACAAGAGAAACTAAGAGAGTTTGAGAGAATGTCTTTTATTAACTCAACGTTTGGTTGATTATAAATAAGCCTTTCTTCAGACCTAGGGCCTTTTTTTAAACTTATCATAAGTAACTTATTACTGATAAGTGCTGATTAGTGATGATAGGGCTGAAATTGAGAGTAGGAAATATGACTAAGTGTTCATGAGTGTTGATGAGTGTAGATGGGTATTAATTAGTGTTGAATGTTGATGATAAGTACTTATGATAAGTCCAAAAAAACAACGGGCCCTTATTTATAACCTTCAATCTCCTTAAAGGATACTGGAGATTGATTTGATCCTTTGGCTACTATTAAGATTCCATAACATTTTAGATCTTTCTGCAAATTTCTACATGCTCTCCAAGTGGAAAATGTTTAAGAACATTGTAGAGCATTATGAAAAATGCTTGATATGTTCTAGAAGGCTATAGTATAGCGTAGAAGATTCTAGAGTATTCTGGAGGCGTCTATGATCATCTAGAAAGTCCTGGATTGTTTTGAAAAGTTCTAGAGCATTTTAGAAGGTTCTACAACAATTTAGAAGCTTCGGGAACTGTTCTAGAATGCTCCTGAAACTCAGGTCACATGGTGTATGTGGGGAGAACCAAGAGCATGTACTGCAAGACAGGGAAGAGTTGAAACTATAGGGTGCCATTCTGGGTAAAGAAATACCCCCCCCCAAAAAAGGGAGGGTGAGTAAGATGTATGAGGGCACACTTGACATGTGTGAGAGAGAGAGAGAGAGAGAGAGAGAGAGAGAGGGAGGGTAGGCTGCTTTGTGGGTGTTTCAGGCTGACTTGAGGTCATTGGAGGTCTACCTGGGGTTTGCTGGACCTCGGGTCTCCGGGAGCCTCCGTCGGCTCTACTCACAGGCGACCGGTGTTTCTTCCACGGCCGGCTTCCTCTTTTTTCTTCAGATCTACTCTTTTTCTTCCGTGTTCTTACTTGGGTGAGGCTTTTGCAGTGGGTGCCGGTTTTCTCTATTGTCGACGGTGAGGCTTCAACTGACAATTCTATCGCCGGCGACCTTCCAGACACAGCGGATTGGTTTTTCCGAATTTGCTCGTTTCCCTTTGGTTTCTTTCTTTCTTGAGGCGTCCATTGCAGCAGCCAGAAGTTTCTGTCGCAGCCGGTGGGGTTTCCTGCCGGAGACCTGTCATTGATGACTTTTCCGGTCGTCGGAAAGTCGCTGGAGTTTTAATTTTTGCGTTTTTCGTTTTAGAAGTGGACGTCTGAAGTGCTCTAGGGCCAGGTTTGTACGTTTTTCATTTTTTGTAGTTGCTGGTTTGGGCTTCTACCTGGATAATGGTCCTTGTCTTTTAGTTAGCTTGCTGTGACTCACAGTATGAGAGGAGGCTGCAAGAGGTTTGTGGCAATCGAAAGCAAATCCTTTGATTTAACTATTGTTGGGAATGCAGAGGATGTCTTGAAAATTTCTGAGAATGTGAGGGGGAGGAGGACTTCAGTTTTGTTGCCAGAGAATGTTACTTTATGGTTATTGAGGGTCTGGGGTAGATTTTATAAGTCCAAGTCCTCCAATTGGTGTAATCAAGTGCGTCAAGGCTCTAGTATTTTTCTTTTAGAATCTAAGAGAAATAAGGCGGGAAAATTTCTGCAATTATCTATTATAAACAAGGGCAAAAGAACTTTTGTTATTTTTCTAGCAGGCTGGAATGAGAGAGGTTGGGCAAAAATCTTCGATGCTCTTACCAAGATTGTTAATCTAGCTTTCTTGGGCGCATCAGGAGCACTGAGGAGGCCTTCATACCAAGTGACAATGGCACATGGTGTTGTGCCTCCACGTCTACCTCTGCCTCCTCCTCCACCTCCGAGTTGTTGTCCAAAGTGTGGTTTTATTGGTGAACCAAAATGCTTCCTTTGTTCGGTCCCACACGTTGCTGCAACTACGCCTGCAAGGAATGTTATTGAAGCTGCCGAAGAGCTTTCGTTATCCAGGCATATGCGGGTGGACATAGGAAAGCAAAGGGTCATTACAGTGCTTGATATGAGAGCATCCAGATCGGTCAACACTCAAGTTTATTCCCAACGCAACAGTTTCGGGAATAGAAGAAACAGGGTGCGTGAGTAATGGGTGTAGCAGTGAGGGCAGCGTCTGTACAAATTGGCCTCCAGACGCTTTGCTTGTGTGTGATACAAGCTCTCTTTCGACAGATGAGGCTAAATGTGTTGATCCTGCTCTGTATGAAGCTAAAATTTGTGGACAGGCTGCTAGCAACACTTTTTTTCCTTTGGCAAGGGATGTTGTAGTCTCTCACCAAGCCACAGGGTTTCTCTTGTTTTGGACATTCATCCTATACCAGATTCTTTGAATCTTTCCAACGAGCTAGCTCCATCATCTTCTATGAGCTTGCCTTGATTATTTGAGGAGAAGGACCAGTCCCCCTCCTTAGTGGTTAATGCCCCATCTTCTTTGTTCTCTATGGGTAATCACACATCATTTTCAGCGCATAATTGGGGTTTGGATTTATGTGGTGGTGTTTCTTGTGATTTATCTCGGGAAGTGGTTCGTAACACAATTGCAATGAGTGCGAGCTCTCGCAATAATGCTCCTGCTTCCAGGTTTCGGGACACAACTCAAGAGCTTGTTGGGCACGAGTAGCCGTTGGTACCAATGGGTAGTTGCTCAGGAGTTGATGATTCGGTAGCGCCGCTCGCCATTGATTACTCTTGTTTTCAAGGCCCTAGCCATTTCTATTCGGTGGAAGATGTTTGGGATGTGCAGAGAACACCACCATCTTCCAAGGGGCAGAGGGAGCTCAGGAGACTTGAGTTTGGAGTTAACTATGATAGGCCGTGCACTTCTACTAGTGGGTTGATGGTGCCTTATGTTTAGGTTTATCTCTTGGAATGTGAGGGGTATTAATGATCATGACAAGAGAGTTTTGCTGAAAATTTTTTTGAGGGACTGGAATTGTGATCTCATTCGTCTCCAAGAGACAAAACTTGAGGAAGTTGAGTTTTCTAATATTCGTAGCATTTAGGGAAACCAAGCTGTTGGGTTTGCGTTTCTCAAGGCGATAGGGTCAACTGGACGAATTATAGTTTTATGGAATAAAAATTCTTTCCATTTGATTTCCTCACATTGTGGTGAATTTTCGATCACGTGCTTTTTGCAATTGGTTGATGGCAAGACCGCTTGGGCCTTTACTGGTGTTTATGGTCCGCATGTTAGAGTTGACAAATTGAGGATATGGGACAAACTGCGACGTATTTGAGATGGTTGGTCTGGCCCTTGGTGCATAGGGGGGATTTTAATGAAATTTTGCATTCTTAAGAAAAGAGCACAGGCGCTTGTCCTTCTAATGTGATGGTGGAGTTGCAGGATTTCATCAATTACTCAGCCTTGTCGGATCTTCCCTTAAGGGGGGAGACTTTACTTGGTCTAGGAGTGGAGATGAATCGGTATGTTCAAGGTTGTACTGCTTTCTTGTGTCGGCAGATTGGGAGGAACTCTTTCCAGACATGTTGCAAAAGAGGCTGCCAAGGCCAATTTCGGATCACTTCCCTATTTGTCTTGAGACGATGAGGCTAGAAAGGGATAGGGCCCCTTTCAAGTTTGAGAATATGCGGTTGGAATTTGAGGGATTCTCAGATCTTATCAAAGAATGGTGGGGGGAGGCTCAAGCTGACGGGTTTGCTAGTTATATTGTTGCAACCAAGCTTAAGTTTGTCAAAGAGAAACTTAAGAAGTGGAACAGGGATGTGTTTGGAGACATCAAGACTCAAAAGTATAATTTTTTGGGAATTATAAATTCCCTCGATGTAAAAGAAGAGAATTCTAGCCTTACTAGCGTTGAAATTCAGCAAAGAACGAATGCAAAAGAGGATTAGGCTAAAATTATTTTAATTGGAGGAAATCTCTTGGAAGCAAAAGTCGAGGGCTTTATGGCTTAAGGCTGGCAATCGTAACACCAAATTCTTCCATAGGGTAGCTAATATGTGTAGGAAGCTTAACTTTATGTCTTTTGTGGTGGTGGATGGGGTTCAATATGATGCTCTCCCAAATATGAAGTCTGCAATCTACAACTTCTACAAATCTCTTTTTTCCGAGTCAGAACCGTGGAGACCTAAAGTTGATACTTTGTCTTTTCCCTTGTTACGAGACTCGGAAAAAGAGTTTATTGAGATGCCTTTCAGTGAAGAAGAAGTCACTAAAGCTCTTCTAGATTGCTGTGGAGATAAGGCCCCCGGACCTGACTGTATGACTATGGCATTCCTTCAAGGCAATTGGGACATTGCTAGTGAAGATGTGATGAGAATGTTTGCCAAGTTCTTCTCTTCATGAAGATTTGTGGCCAACCTCAATGCCACTTTTATTGGCCTTATTCATAAGAAAGCTAATGCTGAAAATATTAGAGACTTTCGGCCAATTAGCCTGGTTGGCTGCATTTATGAATTGCTTTCCAAGGTTTTAGTCCGAAGGTTGAGAAGCATCATTAGGAATTTTATTTCAGAGAACCAAAATGCCTTTGTTGGCGGCCGTCAGATCATTGATGCGATGCTTATAGCAAATGAGCTTATTGATTCTAGGGTCAAGTCGGAAAAGCAGGGTGTGGTCTGTAAGTTGGACATTGAGAAAGCGTATGCATGTCAACGATGTGAACGTCAGGGAGATCCCTTTTTGTATCTGCTGGTCATGTATTTCATGCAAGAGGTAATGGGACAACTGAGTGTGGGAAAAGTGGATTGGTGAATGCGCTCATCAGGCGGCGGGTCACTTGGCTAAGATATCCTATTGGACACTATTCATCTTGCTTTAGGCGGCAAAGTTTGCCTTTCTGACTACACCTAGGTCTTCCTCTCGGTGATTTCTGGAACCCAATTGTCGAGAAATTTGAGAAAAGACTTTCTAGATGGAAGTCTATGTACCTTTCAAAAGGGGGGAGATTAACTTTCATCAAGAGTGTTCTGTCAAGTATCCTGACTTACTTCCTCTCTCTTTTTCCCTTACCTTCTTCAATGGCCAATAAATTAGAAGCAATCGAAAGAAATTTCCTTTAGGGTTCTTTTGGGAGTGACTTCAAGTTTCATCTTGAAAGATGGAACATTGTGAAGCAACCACTGTATTTAGGAGGGTTAGGTATAAGGGACTTGCGTCTCTTTAACGAGGCCCTTCTTGGTAAGTGGCTGTAGAGATTTATGAATGAAAAGGGCAATCCGTGGAGGAAGGTAGTTACCATCAAATATGGAGACGATGGATTTGGATGGTTTCCCTCTATCGCGAAGGGCTCTTAGGTATAGTTTTTGGAGATATATCTCCAAAGGTTGGGGGAGATTCTTTCCACACTGTTCCTTTGAGGTAGGAGATGGCTGTTCAATCTTTTTTTGGCATGATCGTTGATGCAGCGAGATTCCTTTGAAAGACTTGTTCCGTAGCCTTTATATTTTGGCGGTGGATAAAAATGCCTCTGTTGCTGAGTATCGGAAGCAGGTTTATGGTAATAGTGTTTGGGCACCTGTTTTTGTTCGAGATGGATTCGTTGATGATGATTCCTTGGTTAGCTTTTTCAATAAGCTTAATGAGGCCTAAGTGGGAGAATCTTCAGTTGATGGGGTGCGGTGGGATCTAACCACTCAGGGGTGTTTCACTGTTAGATCTTTTTATTTGAAGCTTCTTGATGGGAAGTTTTCACCACAGGAGGTTTATTCTGAAAAAGGTTTTCCTTGCAAGCTCATTTGGAAGTCCTTAGCCCCCTTAAAGGTTTCGTTCTTTGTATGGGAAGCTACCTATGAGAACATACTAACATGTGACAACTTACAAAAACGGGGGAAAATTTTGGTGAATAGATGCTTCATGTGTAAAAGAGGCTGTGAATCTACGGATCATTTATTGCTCCATTGTTAGTTTGTAAGCATTCTTTGGGGTCTAGCTTTCAGTTGCTTCGGAATTTCTTGGGTTGCTCCTGATTCTATTAGAAACCATCTTTTGGCTTGGAAGGGTTCCGTTGGTAGGAAAGTTAAGAAGAAGAAGGAGGAAGTCATGGTCCTATCTCATGTCATCTTTTGGAGTATTTGGAGAGAGAGAAACAGAAGAGTTTTTGAAAACATAGAAACCCCTCTTCAGCGTTTGAAAGAGAATTTCATCAAAATTCTCTACTTTTGGAAGAATGGGAAGTTTAGCTCTTCCTCTATTAATTTGGCAGATTGTGTGGATAGTTTATACTTAGGTTGTATATAGCCTTTTGTACGATGCTCACTGTGCAGCTGAGCTTCTGATCTTTCTATATTAATATATTACCTTTTCCTTATCCCAAAGAAAAATGAGGGCATACTTGACACTTGGCATTGTATAGTGCAGCTATATTTACTCTGAGTTTCTGCTTAAGGCACCAGTCTGGTCCTTGGCAGGCACACCTGGTGTTTATGATCTCATTTGACTGGATAAAGAGTGGTAGCTCAGCTAATCTCAAGGCTAAGTTAGTCTTTATTTTCATTTGTATATCTAGTATAACGAACGCTGTTAGAAAAATATCAGTATAAAGGAGTTTTGATCTGTGGAAAGAGACGTGAGAATTCTTGTAATGCGAGAAAACTAAGTAAACTTGTAAAAATGAGCATCGAAACACTAGAGAGTGAAGGCTACTAGAGCTTAATAGAACTACTTAAATACAACTTGGGAGGAAAAAGATAGAGAATGGAATTGAGCAAATGATCGAAAGTCGAGAGATAAATATTCAATTGATCTGAAGGAGTGGGTCTTCAAATATCTTTCTCTATGAGCCTTACATGCCTTCCTGTTTATTATGTTTTGTTTTTCGGATTTTAGTCAGTTGTCTCTAATTAAATAAAAACTTCAAGTCCATCTCCACTCCATTTAACAAATAAAAGTAGTTCTTTGTCCATGGGAATTGTATTCCTTTGGGAGGTGGTGGTTTTATACGAAGGATGGTGGAACACTTCCAAGTAGTCTCATTATCTTTCATGCCTTGTTCCTACCCACTAGCAATCCAGCTTTTCCAGAGTTTGATAGTTTTAAGAACATGAAACTAGAAAATGGTTCAGCATCTTGTACTGGTTTTATTGCTACAAATAACTGTCTCCCATCAATGGCCTTGTCTTCTTGTTTATTTATCATTGTTGTATTTGCAATGGTTGTTTTTGACACTGAAGTATAAGAGTTAGTCTTTGGCAAGAAGCTGCCTGTTGATGTTCGTAGCTTTTCAAAAGGAAATCATTTGTGCAAGATTGTAATGATAAAAGGTTAGAGAAAGTCAAAACTATAGGGTGAATGTTAGATTACAAGTAAGGAATATATTTAGTAGTTAGACTTTTTGTTGCAGATGTTATGTAGCCATTGCGATCTATCATGAACGAAAAGAACTAAGGGATTCATTGTTCATTTATTACTCTTGAATCACACAACAAATGAATATGTAATGTCTAATCTGCAGCTGGGCCATTGTTTAATTTTAATTTTGATTTTTAACTTTTTGGCTGTGCAGATAGTACATGGGGCCGCTTTTTCCGAAATGCTGAGTTGGAGCAAATGGTAAACAAAGACTTATCTCGTTTATATCCCGAGCATGAAAGTTATTTCCAAACACCAGGATGTCAAGTCTTGTTGAGGCGAATCTTATTGTTGTGGTGTCTTAGGCACCCAGAATGTGGTTACAGACAAGGTAGGCAAATATTTCTTCTGAAGTACCCCACACCCCAAATGCAGTTTCTAAGTGTCTGATTACTTGGGTTTGTAAAGTTAATGAAGATTGTTTGTCCTGAGATACTGTGTAGTTATTAGTTTACTGGTATACCTTGTGTGAACTGGGTGGACAGATGTACTAATTTTGCCTTCAGAGTTCCTCTAATTTCCCCTATTTGGTGTCTCTTCTGGTTGCTGAATTTTTTTTTTAAAAATATTTGCGTTTCTTTTGTAGGAATGCATGAACTTTTGGCTCCTCTATTATATGTTCTTCATGCAGATATACAGTATCTTAATGAAGTTCACGGACTTTATGAAGACCACTTTGTCGACAAGTTTGATGAGGTTTTGTTTAATGAAGGTCCTGACTTCAATTTCAAGATATCTTCAAGGACTTTAGAAGATGAAATAGGATCTCAAAAACAGTCTAGAAAGCATAGTAATCTTAGTGACCTTGATCCCAACGTACAAACTATCGTTTTGTTGAACGATCCTTATGGGGCTGAGGGTGAGCTTGGCATTGTATTATCTGAAAAGTTCATGGAACATGATGCATACTCTATGTTTGATGCTCTAATGAGTGGAGCCGGTGGCGTCGTGGCCATGGCAGGATTCTTCTCGCACTCATCAGCAAGTGCTACACAGACTGGTTTAGCCCCTGTTATTGAAGCTTCGTTGGCTGTTTACCACCTGCTTTCTGTTGTTGATTCTTCATTGTATAGTCACCTCGTTGAACTGGGTGTTGAACCTCAATACTTTGCTCTTCGCTGGTTGAGGGTTCTGTTTGGCCGTGAATTCTCTCTTGAAGAGCTCTTGGTAATCTGGGATGAGATATTTTCATTTGAGAATAGTCCGTCAGTGAAAGCTCCTGAAGATGATTCATCTGGAGTCTTAAATTCTCCCAGGGGAGCATTTATCACGGCCATGGCTGTTTCAATGATGCTTAATTTGAGATCTTCTTTGCTTGCCACTGAGCATGCTACTACCTGTCTCCAGAGACTACTCAACTTCCCCGAAAATGTGGAATTGGACAAATTGATTGAAAAGGCAAAGTCTTTGGTCAGTCTTGTTTTGGATTCTAATGTCCCTTTTCATTCCACTCCTGTGATCGGGGATGTTAACCGCACAAAGGAAAGCAGTGAAAATGGCCATATCAAAAGCCTTTTGTTTGATTCAGCTTCTCCGCGAACGCCCATGAGTCCTCTGCCTGAGAGATATTGGGAAGAGAAGTGGAGAGTTCTACACGAAGAAGAAGAAACTAAGAAAGGAAGTTCCTCTAGAAAATCATCCCAAAAATGTTGGACTGAGAAATTAAAATTGAAATTATCCTGGAATGAATCAGATTCTTCCCCGCCAAAGAGAGGAAGTAGGGATAGGGATAATGACTCCTCTCTCAGGAGGAGCTTACTTGAAGATTTGCCAGGGCAGCTTAGCTCTAGCGAAGAAATTGAAGAACCAGAACATGATAAATCATCTGTATTTGCGGAGCCAGCAAGTTCTGTTGAACATGACTCTGAGAAAAACAGCACCATATTGAATTTATCTCCAGATGTAATGGAGGATGGAACCAAGACGACTAGTTCATCTTGGTCTACTATGGAAGAGTCGCCCTTGCCAATTTCTGTTCCTCCTGATATGGACACTTTTGCTGGATTTGGTACGGACAATTATTTAGGTGAAGGAATAGTAACACTTTCTAAGGAACAGAGGACTTCATCTGGTAGATTCCCGTGGTTCTGGAAGTTGGGGCGCCAGTCGTCTGGTGAAGGGACTTCTGATAGAAGGCCTGAGGTTGAGAATGGTAAATCTGTGGATGATGGAAGTTTGCAGGCAGATAAGGTGGGATTTTCAGCTGAGAATACTAACTGCAACCCTGTGAATTTGAAGACAAATGGCTGCGACCAGAATTTGATATGTACATTGAGGAATCTTGGGCAATCTATGCTGGAAAATATCCAGGTATTCTCCAACATTTACATCCTATAGGGTTTTAAAGTTTTCTTTTCACCTATATCAATATTTCTGTCTTTCTCATAGTATAACGACATTAAGGGGGACGAGAAATTGACATGGTAAAATTCTGGCGCCAGACGGGTCCAGGGAGGTCAAAAATAAGATGCATACAGTACTTACTCTTGCTTAGTGAGGGATACTAGAGGGATAGATTTTTACAATTGGAATGTAACAGTTTAGCTACAACAACAACAAAAACAACAACTCCCAGTGTAGATCTTGCTTTTGCGGGGTTTGGGAAGATCAAAATGTAGGCAGTCTTACCTCTGCAGGCATTTCTACCCTCAGAGAGGCCGATTCCGATGGACCCACACAAAAATATGTAATAGTTAAGCTAGTAGAGCAAAATGAGAGTCAATTGTTCATCTAGTGTATTTGCAATTTATGAGCTCTCATAGCCTATGAATTGCTCTGGTGTTTGGTAGGAGTTCAGTCATACACAGAAAACTGCAATAGAATGACTGGACTTTAGTAATCACCTTTTTTTTGGGGGGGGGGGGGGGGGGGCTTATCCTTTTGAGATGTACCTTTTTGTTTATGCTAGACTTGCAATTGTTAGTGGCTGTCTTTACTTTTGCCTGATTAGCTGAACTCAGCTTGAATCTGTAGAGTAGCCTGAATCTTTGGGTGGAGCTTGGAAACTATTAGAAAGTGCTTTGTAATTTGTAGAGGAACGCTTATGAAGTCCTTGGAATGCTTGTGAAATGGACAGGGGTGTATTTTCCCATTGTAAATGTTGATGTTGGTTCTGGCATACAATCGAAGCGCTTGAGTTCTTTGGTCTTATTCAGGTGGGGCAGGAAGGGGTGGGTTGGAGAAGTTCTTACTGTGTTGGGAAAGTTGGCTTCACAGGCTTGAAGATTCTTTCAAATGTTTGTGTAGGTAACTATTTGAGGATCAAGTGCTCAACTGCTAGCCCTAAATCCTATTTTGGGGTTTAATCGGCTAGCATTAATTAAGATAATGGCAGGAAAGTTCTAATGTCTTCCTATAGAGGTCAACATTCCTCTTCAGGGACTCGAGGCTTGGGTAAAAGGATCCAATGTCTATTGGAGATTTATGATACTTGGGGGATAGATGTACGATTGGGGACCCTCATCGGCATCTCTATCTTTAATGCAATTCAGAGTTAAAGCCATAAGAGTAAGGCTATTAAATTAGACCCCACACTGTGTCTTGGGGTATGGATTTGTTTCTAATACTTAGGAGATAGATGTAAAATCAAGAGGTTAAAGAATTTGAATCATTTGATGGTAGTCTGTGTGGCACCTACTATGGTTGGAGCCAGTACTGTAGGAAACTGACTTAAGATGAAGAGGTCACAATTATTGGAATAATTTGATAGTGGTGTCTATGTACCTTCCTTTTTGGGAGTTGGCATTGTAGGAGACTCCACAATTAAGTGCGCTTGGCTCGCGTTGATATTAAGATGAGCTATCTGCTATGAGCCTCATCTGCAGTTCATTGGCAAGAAGCGCCGCATAAGTTTTTTCAGTGTAACTCTACCAGAGCATTCTTAAGCTCTGAGGATTAAAATTAGTTAATTTTGCAAATATCCAATGGCATTTGTATTTGACTCAGAATGTTCAGGAATTCATATTTCTTGGGTTAGTTTTGGTGCTTTTGGATAGTTTCTTGAAGGAAGAGCTGCAGGTTCTTGATTAGATAATCTGTATGCATTTTGATTTGTAACTAGATTCCTTTGCTCATCTATAAATTTCAACTTGTGCTAATTTTACTCGTATTTAAACAAGATTTAGTGAAAAAGTCGAATTTAGGAAATCAACCAGAGTCATAGTGGACTAAACAAAATATCTCCTCGAATTGTTTCATTCTTATGTTTCCCCTCTCTTGGAGTCTTAGATAATCAGCAGTTGAAAATCTAGTTTTGAATGAGAATGACATGTCTTTAATTTAGGGTTAAGGCTATCGTATCTGATCCCAACACACCTTGGATGCACAACACTTTATGGTATGGGTATGCATGGATGCATGTTGGAAGGAATCTAGTGAATTATTAAGGCATTTTTCAGAACCATTTTCACAGGATGTCGATACATACTGAAAATCCTTGTTGTAGTTGTTGTAGACTTTGCTGCTAACCCACATAATCCTTTGGCTTGTCATGGCAGGTAATTGAATTGGCATTCCAGCAAGAAAAAAGTCAAGCTGGGTCACTAGACCACCTGTCCAAACATGCCCTCGTTGGAAAAGGGCAAGTTACAGCAATGGCTGCCCTGAAGGAGCTGCGGAAAATCAGCAGCCTTTTACAAGAGATGTGAGATTGGTTTCGATTTTGCCAAGTAGCCAACATGTAAATACGATTGTTTTTTGTAGATGAAATGTATTCTTTTAGAATGTAAATGCTTTCCTTCAAAATTTGATTGTAGATTAATTGAATGAATGAGTGAAAAGTGTTTGGAAGTGTGTTAAGTGTAAATGGGAAGTGTGAATCGTTTGTAAGTCAGTATCCGCTGTGGATAATTGATTTTTATTGGACCCGTCTGGTCCATGTACAAGTACAACTGTACAAGTGCTTCACTTCCTTAATGTTCAAGTTAATTGAAGGTTGCCGAAATTTGAACTCAGTAATCCTTTAACTTTTGAAAGAGAATAAGGGAAGTCACCGTCAATTGAAAAATGGAATGCCTTTTAAAACTCATGAAAGTTGAGGATGCTTTTCTTAAGGTTTAAGGATCTGCATTCTTCTTTAGATTGATTACTATACTATAAATACATGTTCAAGGAGAAAAACCCTAGACTTTATTCTTATTAGATGCCCCCTCACCCCCTCCAACAGAAGTCTCCTCCCAGATTCTCCACCTCCCCCCCCCCCCCCCATTCCCCTTTCCCCCGCTGCCAATCATGATAAAATGGGTAGCTATATCATGCGTGCCACTAGATTAAGGCCGTGTTCGATAACAACGTTTTGGGTAGTGTAGTGTTTTGACCAAGTCAATATACTAATTAGTTAATTTTTAGTGTTTAGTAAACTAATATTTTGACTAGCATTTCAAGTAGCATTTAGCGTTTTAAGCAGTGTTCTTGAAAAGCAAATCGTATTAACATTTGACATTTAAAAGTAGCGTTTCATATTTTTTTAGCCAAAAAATATCCTTTAAAAATTTTATCTTTGAAAATTGTCCATATTCTTTTATATCAATTTACATTAATCAGCTAGCATAATAGCTAAATTTGCCGAATATATTAGTTTCAACAGCTAATCTAAACAGCTACGTGTTAACAGCTAAATTAGAAACGCTATCCGCCATCTAGACAGCTATCCGTTACCTGAACTGCTACCCGCTACCTTAACATCTAATTTTGCCGAACATGGCCTAAGAGGCCTTTTAACATATACGTGCTTTAGCTGAATATATACTAGTTTTGACATGCAACTTAAAAGGAAAAAATAATTATTTTAGGATGATTAACTTGGATGTAGATCATCTAATATCATAAGGGTTTCAGTATTTGATTGGATTTTACAATATGGTCAAGGTATCAGAATTTAATTTTAGACTAGCGTTGACCGCTTAAAATATAAGGTTTAACGTCTGTTTAGAGATTTGACACCGTAAACCTTGTCATTTATCACGTACATGTGTTGATTTTTGCCTCTAAGTAAGGAAATTAGAATTTAGGAGATATTTAGTAGTCATAGATTGCACCCATAAGTTAGGGCTTCCAGTGAGAATTTTCTATGCCAATTTACACTGGAAAGCTTTGTTTATGGTCTCTATTCTACGGACCCTAAGGACTCCTGCACTTTTAGGCATGCAAATCCTATTCCATGCTATCATTGGTAGACCTTTTGCTATTGTATTTATCTAGGAATTTAGTTGTTTCCTTAGGTAACTAAAAGCACTGCATTGTATGGGCTGGTAATGATTCGAGGTGAGTTTGGATCAAGACTTATCTCCCCGCTTGGGATAAGCAATTGGCCTTCCAACCTTCTAATTTAATGGTTACTCTATTAATGATTTCTTGAAATGTAATGGACAAGGGTTGCCCTTGGAATATTGGGCAACCTAAATATTTTCCTAGAGAATCTCTTCAAGGGATATTGAGGATATCAGCTACTAATTGTTTTTGGGTCGGTGAGGCATTGCGTGAGAATGTCAGGGAAGATTTATGATAGTTAATCAACTATCCTAATGTAGTGCAGAAATGATCAAGGACTGATTTAAGCTAATTGCATGCTTCTGAATTTGCTTCACAAAAAAGTAAGCAGTCATCTACAAAAAGAAGACACAGTATCTTGATGTCTTAGGGCTTAACTTGATTCCTATACCTGACTTATTAGAAATAGCTTGAGTATAAAGCACACGATTAAGGGCTTTCATGCACAAAATGAAGATATAAGGAGATAGTAGATCTTCTTGTTAGATCCCCCTTGTGGGTTTGCTTAATCTGTGTGGTTCGTCATTAACAATTAACGAATAAGAGACTGAAGAAAGGCATTCTTCAATCTAAGGGATCCATTTTGGATGAAATCCCATTTCCTGCAGAACTTTGAGGATAAAATCTCATTCTATTCGTCATATGCTTTCTCCATATCTAATTTAATAGCTGCCCAGTTATCTTCGTTTTCATAATTTTAAATTTATGCATAATTTCATGAGTAAGAAAAATGTTATCACGTATAAATCTTCCTGATATGAATGCACTTTGAAATGTCGAAACCTACTTATCAAGAAAGTGTCTCAGCCTGTTAATCAGTCTCTTAGAAATGACTTTGTAAATAGTGGAGCACAAACTAATGGGTCTATACTGGTTTGTCTGCATAGAGTTAGGAACTTTTGGAATAAATGCTATGATGGCATATGATTGATTTCTTTTACCATCTTGCCATTCGTAAAGAACTTAATTACATAATTAAAATGGTCCTTTTTTATTAATATGCTAGTAGTTTTTTTTTTTAATAAAAAAAACCTGCACCAAAGCCAGTAGACCCCGGAGTTTTATTTGAGTCGATGCTAAAGAAACCGGCTTTCACTTCCTCTACATTAAGTAATTTAATAAGATCTTGATCATTGATCTCTGATAGCAGTTTGGGTAATCCTAACTCGAGGAGTACCTTGCTTGTGTCATGGGCAAATTTAAACCTATGCGTATAGTGTAAGATGAATTTATCGGCGATCATTTTTAAATTCTCAATCTAGATACCACATTCGTCTTTAGTCCTTATGACCATCTTTTCTTCCCCCTAGAATTAGCTTTAGTTTAGAAGAATTTAGAGTTCATGTCCCCATTCACTAGTCATTCTTTTCTAGCCAATTTACCCCAATATTTCTGGTTAAAGAGAAGTAGCTTATCTCCTTGTTTTAGGAGTCTATATATCCATGAGTTAAGTGCGTGATTATTGGGATCATGTAGAAGTTTCTCTTCCACATAATCAATTTTACAGGCATTTTTCGCCAATTTGTCATAAGTGTTCCCTAGGTGCTTTTTGACCCATTCTTTGGTTTCCAACTTGACATGTTTAAGTTCCCGTGTAAGCTTGAACATGTTAGTCTATCTTTGACTCAATTTCCATGAGTTAACGACTATTGTATTAACATTCTGGTACTTACACGAGAACTTCTGGAATCTAAATTGAAAAATCTTGGTACATGATCATTGGATAGTCCTTGACATGATGATGGGACAGTGGTATGAACATGTAAAGCTTCCATGCATTTCATGGGCATCAGGATACAGGGTAGTCCAGTCATTTCAAGCTATAATTTGTTGAGCATGTACCCTTTTATTCCAACTAAACAAATGACGTGACACTTGCAAGGATCCTGCATTGATACAAGCTAAGAAAGAAAGTTGTTAAGGCGCTGAAATCTGTTGAGATGAGGGGGTGATCCCCAAAGTTTATTATTCGGATAAGATAGTTTGTTAAAATCTCCGATGAGACACCAAGAAATATCAGTAATATTATTCAATTGAGTAAAGCGATCCCAAAACTTATCATTTTCCCTATTTTATGAACCCCTGATAGAATCGAATTGGAAGTATTCTCTGTATCGTGGACTATCATATAGATCGCTCTCTATTCTTTCAAGAGAACTGATCTATGAATGTTTCCATTATTCTATAATATAACTTTCTTGCTCGCTTGAATGATTAACCAGATGTACAAAATCAAAGTGGTCAAAACCCAGTTGAGGTAAAATTTCCTAAAGTTACATTGTTGACCAACGTTTCTAAGAGGAAAATTATGTTAGATTGATGACTACGAACTAGAAATTTAATCCAAAGAAGTGCTTTTGTTTTTTAAGAATTGAGACCTTGAATGTTCCAACATACTACTGTCATGGAAAAGTGGTGATAACTGAGCCCTTCTATAGGGCATAAGAGATAGCTGCTTTGAAGGTGACCAAAAATGAGGCAAGGATAAGCACAAGATGCCTCAGTAATCCATATTCTAAGCCCGAAGGTGGTCGGTAGAATAGCTTAGAAGTGATAGCTGTTAAAGAAACAGCCATCCCTTCATTCGCCAGTAAGTGAATGAAGCTAAACCAAGAGAAAAAACAATAGTGGCATGCTATCCACACTATTAATTCCATACATTTTGCAATGTACCTTGCGGATAAACATATCATAGATGACATAGTTGATATAACGAAGACAAAGCAAACAGGGGCACAATTTCCATAAACTAACCACCAGCTCAATCCAGTTAAAAAAAAATTTAAAAAAAAAAAAAAAAACCAAACTTGCAGGTCTTAATCCGTTGTCTCTCAACAGTCATAGGTAAAGAAAATATCCAAGCCAAGCTGCAATAACTAGCACTTAAAATACCCGGGCAGAAGGTTTGCATGAAGATAGCAGGGACGTAACAATAATAAAGAAGCCCATAGCAACAACACATAACTCTCTGTTTCACATTGAGCCATGAGTAGAGCATCTGAATCAATCTAAAAAATAAATTCACAATCAAATTAAGGTTAGAGGTCTCAAATTTACTTTGAATCTTCATGGGCTTGAATGGGTGGCGCATTAATTCTCTCATATATAGAACTATGTTGCTCACCCCCAACACTAGTTTGATACCTTGAGAGAAAATCCAGCAACCACCTCTATCAATCAATTTCCAAGAGAGAGAACTTAGAATAGATATAAAATTGAGCAATTGCACAAACAATAAGGTTGAAGACACATAACCAAACCAAGGGACAAGGAGTGAACTTTATTCATAACAACAGAATATATAACTAAGACCAACTGTGCAAAAGATACATCAAGTCGATACAAGTCATTGGGCATGAACCAAAATGGCAAGCTCCACTCCCTTTCGATGGGGGAGAGGAGATACATGGGTATCCTATGACCATTACTAGGGAAACAAAAAAACCTAACCTGCACCAAACCTGGCTTTTAGAACAAGTGCCCCTAACGAGGGTAGCACAACCCAAATGAGGCAAAAACCGACGTCCCATTAGCAAAAAACATATCATAGACACACAACAGAAGCGAAGTCAGAGAGAAAGCATCTCCCTCCTCAGATCTCTCTCTTTGCTCAATCAGAGGACATCTTCAAATCTTCAATATTGTGGAGGTTAAGAAAAATGTCAATATTATCATCATTGTCCTCATTGACCTCACACGCCTTCTGATCATTCATGGCATCAAGGAGATCCAAGCTAAAAGGAGAAGCAGGCAGGTTAACCATAGCTTCAAGTTTGGCTAGAATAATGCCTTCAAAGCCTATAGGTGCTGGGTTGATAGGGAAAAACACATTAACATTGACAATGACATGGGGGCTGATTCACCTACAGGACAACATCATTGGAGATTCCGGCCTTAGACATGGATTGGTCTAGGATAGGATCACTAACTAAAGGCTTGAAAACTAAAGTTCTAGGTAAATGGATACTTGAAAAGGATTTAATCCTCTTCTTGGGAGCCACAGTCACCCAGTTCTCAGTCACCATAGGTGGTTCAGAAGCAAAAGCAGTAGTTTTTTGTGAAGTTTGACCAATATCTTGGGCATCAAACTTCTCCACAATCACTTCAATTTTCTTGTGCATGGGGAGCCTAGGGCACCTATCAAGTTGATGGGATTCTCCCTTACACAAGGGGCAAATCTCATGTAATCCTTCATAAATTAACGAGGCTCTCATGGAACGACCACTCCTAGCAATGGTAAGACTACTAGGGAGGCGTTAGGTGATATCAATATTTAAACAAACTATGACAAATTTGCCTTTCAAGATGAAATAGGGGGTTATGGTCAATTCGAACAATGTCACCTACAGACTTCAGCAGATTAGCTAGTGAATCCTTATCCCAAGATTCCCATGGTAATCTTCGAATTCTGATCCATTAATTAACTTAACCAACGGCTATGGAAAATGGATCAAAGAAGCACACCCAGTGGACAATCACAAAATTCAAGCCATTAACAAACCATGGTCTGCTTGCATACACAAGGCATTTACCCTCAGTGTTCGTAAACTTTAGCAGAATCCCATAATTACCTAGATCTACGTAACTGACTTGATCTTTAACAAAAGTGCAGTCTTTCTTTGTCTTATGGATGATGGCAGGCAAAGGCAGAGGGTCCCCCTAAATCTTAACAAACGACAAGCAATCAGCTCCTCTATAGGTAAAGGAGGAGGGGGTAGGGGTGAACCCAATTTCAAACCATGTCTAAGTGTAGATCTAGTGGTGTGAACCCAATTTCAAACCATATATATGGAGACGAAAACAGGGATCGGAATTCAAATATGTGGCTTTATCGGTGCGAGTTGACGATTTCAAAAGAGGGAAGGAGGGGATGGACATCACATCCCCAATTGTAACACTAAATCGAGCACCATTGCTTGTGCTCAAGGCAAAAGAGATAGCATTGAAGAGATGGGATCTGGAGGCTTATTCACGGTCTCTAGAGTTGCATTTCTCAGTAGAGTGGCTCCACTCTCTCTAGAGTACTCTATTTCTCTCTCTGCATTAGTAATAACATATAGTCTCAAAGGAACTATCCCTTGTTTCTCACCAAAAAAGGAGCGAAAAATACTAGGTTTGAAAATTTGTTGAAACAGATCGAGCACATAACTAAAATCTTGCAGATTTTCTGACATATATATATATATATATATATATATATATATATATTTTCTCAGTTATTTTATGTGCAAAAGGAAATATCCAAAACCTATTTGTCTAAAATAATTTATAATTTCACTCAATGAAATACATTAATATTCATTTTAACAGTAATAAAGTATTGATCATTGTGATGCACGGTTTTGAGATTTATTTTATGTCAAATATAATAATATACAAAAGTGAATACATTAGTTGTTCTGTGGACATTTGTTCTCTTATGATTATTTTTTTTTCCTTTTTTCCCCCTCTTTTCACTATTTTAAATTCAAATAAATAATCAAATTTCTTAAAGTGGGATGAATTTAAAGTAAATAATCTTTAAAGCAGCAAGACATATTTATAAGTAAGACAACTTCATAAAATATAAGAAATTGCCATGCGTATTACGAAATTAATGATTATGTTCTCTGAACTAATTTGAGATGGTGTATTCCTCTTTGAAATGAATCTTAGTATTCTTTGTGCCAATGCAATATATTATAAGATTTTGCTAATTTAGTTATTTATTGCATAGATCATATGATACGCTCATCATGACTATTATACGTTTGCAAAGATAAACATTGGATACTGCAACTATTCAAACTTCAAGAGGAGGAAAAAAAAAAAGTTATGTCCAACAAATAGATTCATGACAACCAAATTATTGAAACAGTCAAAAGTATTACTCATTTTATCATATGTATGTCAGCACATGTAGAGGAGATCATACTATGTTATTTCTTCTTACTTTAATGGTTCGCAATTTGAAAGTCTTAACTCATTTTAATCCATTTTGGCTAAGTTTTAATTATCTCTCTTTGGCTACCATCGGGGCTTCTGGTGTAGAACGTTCAAACATTTCTACTTAAATTTTATTAAAGTTCATGATGAATAGAAGAAAAAAATAGCCATATCCAAGTTAAATATTTAGTTTTATTGATATTCATACCTTCTCATAATAATTTATTGATAAAATTATTACGATGTATGCCTAGCATGGTATTTATTATAACTACAGAATTTAACTTAAGTGTGTAGGTTAGTTTGACAAGTGTTTGTAAGATATTGGTTTGGTTTGTTTTATTTTCTTATTTTTCTCGCATGTCTATTGATGCTTATATAATTTGCAAATAAATATACAAACGCTCCAAATTAACTCCATATTTAAATTATTATGAGAATAAACTTAAAAATTAAAAAAATTCCCCCCAACCATGTAGAGCACGGTATCACAACTAGTAAAAAAATGAATAGTACCATAGAATGGTGATTGAAAAATGCAAAATTGAATTTGGAAGAAGAAACAATACAGTGGCATTTTTTCACAGAAGGGACTGCATTTTTCTCAAGCATCTAAAATTAGATTAGCAACCCATTTATCTAGTTGTTGCTAATCAATTATTGTAAAAACAAAAAAAAAAAATGCTTATGAATTTATGATACCTACATTAAGCTTCTTTTTACATGTTCAAATGTTTAAATATATATATACTATATGTAGGACAAATATGATTCAATATATCAATTAAAAAAAAAAAACATAATCTTACAAAATAAGTCATTTGGTTTTGGTACAGGTCGATTTAAGTTCAACTTTGATCAACAATGTTTCAACTCAACTCCAATTCAGGTCGAATAATTTGAGTTCAATAAAAGAAGATGATGATAGTTAAAAAGTAAGCTATTGTGTGTGATTAGATGTAAAGATCAAAGGTTAGAATTTAGGAACTTTAAAAAACCCCATATGTTGATATGATGACGATGGTCACAAGCACTAAAATCTAGTACCCCACCAAGCCACTAACAAGCAGCAAGTTGCCAATATGAGAACCTTCCCCAGTCTTCTCTTTCCCCCACCCTCAACAAACACTAAAGAAAAAGTAAAGGAGAAAAGGAAAGGAAGAAAATCCCCACAATTTGAATAAGAAGACAAGCATTACCACTCTTATCCCTGAGAGTATTTGAGCTTTGCCCCTCCCCCCTCCTCTGTAAGACCATCCTCCCCACACAAAGAAAAACAGAAAACAATGACGTTTCGTACATTTGTGACTGTTGGCCACCACAGTCTCAGCAAAAGGAAGAGTCCTAAGGTTGCAGATGAGACCATGTTTACAACTCCAAGTGGAGAAGGATTTGCAGTGCCAGACCATGATACCATCAGAAGAATCAGGCAACAAAGTAAGAGCTTTTTGGTCATTTCCACCATTTTCTGCGCCCCCTTGGCTCTCCTCTCCTGCTTCTCTTACCACCATGACCGCGGAATCAGTGACACAGATCGGATGTGGGTCACCGGAGAAATGGTGAGGACAGCAGAGATGGACCATCTTATGGTAAGTGACAGCATGCGCTATGCGATTTTGATGTAGAATCAGTCACCAGCTTATTGTAGCAGCAGTAGTAGAAGTGAGCTTGTTTCTGTACATTCCAGTTAGTTATTGGGAGGATCAGAAGAGTCTCTGAGTGTTCTGTCAACTCTATCACTGTAACTGTAAATTTCAATTCCTGCACTAGCAGAAATCATTGTTCATAAGCTTCACTATAGAAAGCAGGGATTAAAACATCTCCATGAGCCATATATATAGTGTTTTTTCCCCTTCAAAACTACAAAAACTCAGGAGGGTTCAAGTTCAGGATTTAATCACCACAAAAGCCAAGATCATAGCGAAAAACAACTCTTGGATCGCTGCAGTGAGAATGTCAATTGCTATTGACAGATCAAATTTTACCTAATTTTGGCTTCAGATCACTAGACAGTTGAACATGGATATGCAGCATCATGAGTCTCCCAGTTAGCTGTCACTGCTGCTGTGATTTCAAAAGATTCTGAGAATGCCCCTAGTCTTGGAGGGGGGGGGGGGAATTGCAATTGCGATTTATGCATATAGAATGGTGTCCAATTATGGTTTATGTCCACAAAGCTACTGATAACTTTACTGAACTAACTCTCCACTAGTTACATTGAGTAGTAAAGGGTCATAATAACAAAGTTTAGTTCACAAACATAAATTACAATGGAAGTCCCAGACAACTTTACAACTAACTGCCCACTAGTTAGTTCTTGTAGTAAAGGGTCAGAACAACAGTTTAGTTCACAAACATAAATCACAATCGAAGCTCTAACTGTACAGATTTCCAACTTGTATTTTGTCATACAACAATGCGGGCATCATAAGTATGCATAATTAGAGAAATGATTACGCCATTGCAAGGTCATCTAATGTGAAAACATGCATTGTAAGCAATTGATCAAAATAAGTGAAACTGAAAAACAACTGATTAACAGCTCAGCAAGTCAGAGATAGAAAAGTTGGGCATATAATGTACGCAATAAACACCCATCTTGAAGTATCTGAGCACTTACCTCTCAAAGTATTGGCAGAACTGACTTTGGCGTCCCACCAATGACACGGATGCAGTACGTCTGCGAATATGTGTTCTGGGGCATTCATGATTCTTCTCGTAGCCTGTGGGTTCCCATCATAGTATTCTTTCGAGCTGAAGCTGAGGTTTCTTTTCTAAAAATAAATTAAAAAAGAAAGTCACAACTAACAAGCAATAGGTGTGTACCATTATTTTAAGTACCTGGAAATCAGGTCTCAATCACAATGACTAATTGCAAGGACATTGACAAGCAGGGGAAGAAAGGAAGCGCCTTTTTTGGGGGGGTAATCTGACAATCCGCACTGCATGCATTTTTTCCACAATATGAGCACCATTGTCCGCTCACTGACATTGTCATGTTAATCTATATGTGATAACTAGCTTAATCATATTCCGCACCCCAAAAAAACCATAAAAATCGAGTCTAATCATATTGGTAACACCAAAGACATCTAAAATCTGGCTTGCTATTGACAGGAAATCCTGACCATGGTAGAAGTATAAAGAATTGTACAAAAGAAAAAGAGACAGAGACAAAAAGAAAGATTGCTTTAAGTCTGAGAAGGCAGTCATCGTAAGCAAGAGACAAATGTCTGTCTAGATGTCAACGCAAAATGTTGAAATATCGAATTTGCCAAGTCAATGTCGAAGGAACATGACATATTTTAGAGAAAAGGAGGTGGGGTTATGGCAAACATGGTGCAATACAGTCTAATTCATGTTGAGTGGGATGAAACAGAATTGTGCCCCAACTGCAATTTCAGTGGCTCACAAATGAGAACTATTATGCAATAACTACTCAGGATGAGAGCAATTCATGATGCCCATTGGTGACAGCTTCTAGTAAACAATGTCAACTCCAGAAAGCTTACACACATACATGTCATGCTGTGATCATCAGCAAACTCTGCATGTGCATTGGAGAAATGAGTCGCTTATGTCGACAACAGTGCCAATTATCAAATACTCATAGCGACGCCTATCTCTATCCTTGCGCATTCTTACAGTCTTTTTGAGTTATTCTAGTGCAAGCATATAGGAGGTAGGCAGGTTTAATCTATTCTAAAGGCAAAGAAAACCGACAAGAGTTCTAACTTTGAGATGCTAGTTGCTAGATAATAAACCAACCACTACCACTAAACCCAACACTATAGACCTAACATTACTTGGGATCTGACTACATTAACAATATCATCAGCGATGCGGCATCTATCTTATCTTTTCACTTTTCTCCATGATGTGAACTAAATGAAGGATGCAACATGCCAACTTTTTTGTCTTCCTATCCTTTATCCTGAACTGAAATGCTTAACAATTTGCCTCAGTCATTTGAATCAACGATGATTAGCCGCAACCAAAACAAAAACAAACGAATAGAAAACCAAACCTTTTCGATAAAGTTGCTTTTTTTACACAACGAGCTTATCGGATCAGACATCAGTTGACCCAAAGTTGACGCGAATGGAAAAGCACACAGCCCGACCCGGAACGCCATTTGAACTAGCACATGACCTAGTCCGCACTTTAGCAGAAGAAGAAGGACAAGTGCTATGCCAAGACAAATCACAAAAATTGAAATGCATCTTCATGGACCTATGCATCTCCCTTTCACCCCAAAAGAAGAGGAAAACGAACTTTAAAAAAAAAGGAAAACAGAAGCAATGCTTTTTGATCCTCCCAATGTTCAGCTCTGGACTGTCCAAGAACAGTTGCCCAATCCTTACACCATTCAGCAGTGCAGACTCGCCGCCATGATTGAAATTAGAACATTGATTAAGGTAGTGTTCGGTTGGGTTGAAAATAATTTTATCAGAAAATGGTTTTTTAATTTTCTATTGTTTGGCACAGGATGAAAAATGATTTTTCAAGGAAAATGATTTCTCCCTTTATGAGGAAAATGATTTTCTTTCTAAGAAGATAGGAAGTTGATTTTCTCCCTTTAATCCTTTGATGATATAATCAGTCGAAATTTAGGTTCAAAATTCGATTGAAACGGTTTGGATCGAAACTTGACTATCTGATTGGAAATATTGAAATAAACTCAAATCTAGATTTTAAGCTCAAATTACTTTCGTTTAGTCAATATTTATCTCCACCACGATAATTTAATTGATATTTTTGGCCACTAAAATAATTCAGTTGACTCGCCACTTGAATAATTTCAACAATTTGGATTGGAATTTGATCATCCGATAGAAAAGATTAAAATAGGCTCAAATACACATTTTGAGCTCCACATACTTTCATTTGGTCAACAATTTTTTTCACTACAACAATTCAATCGATAGTTTTTGCAATTTAAACAATGAAATCAATATTTTTCACCATTAGAACAATTTCAATAGTTTGGATCGAAACTTAATCATTGGATATGAAAGGTTAAAATAGGCTCAAATCCAGATTTTGAGCACGACATTCCTTCATTTGGTCAACATTTTTCTCCACCACGACAATTCAGTTAATATTTTTCACCACTTAAACAATTCAGTTGATGTTTTTCGTCACTAAATCAATTTTAACGGTTTAGATCAAAACTTAATTATCCGATAGGAAATATTAAAAAATGCTCAAATATTAATTTTATGCACAACATTCCTTCATTCGGTCAACATTTATCTCTGTTACGGACATTCAGTCGACATTTTTCGCTAGTTAAACAATTCAGATGACGTTTTCCTTTTTTCTATGAAAAATGATTTATCTTATACCAAACGATAAAAAATACAACATGAAAATTAATTTTCCTTGGGAAAACATTTTCCATGAAACCTTCCAACTAAACACTACCTAAGAAATGGGGAATCTTCATTATTCAAAAACATATAACTTTATCACTTTCACTGCAAATTCAAGGCAAATTACAGAAGTACTCATCTTTCAAGAAGCTAATATCCACGTGAAATAGAACACTAAAACTGTCTGTCACAACAAATTTGAGCAAAGGAGAGTAACTATGAGATACTATCAACAATACATATATACCCATCTGTCCTTTAGGGGCAGAGCAGGTAATTAGGTGAACAAGAACAGAACAGAAGCTACAATTAAGGGAAAAGCTGTAATCCAAAAGGACCAAAACCACTAAGGTACCTTTCAAGCTTTGATTATTCTGCTTTTCCCCTTTAAAGGTGATTTTCCAAGTGCAAGACCTGCTGCCCTTACTTTACCCACAACATTAGTTAAATGTGCCCAAAAAAAAAAAAGAAGACAGAATTAATAAAGTTCATTATCAACAAACCACAGCAATAATTGAGTCTTTAGCCCCAATAAAGTTGTATTTCCACATTCGCTTTCCTTTAGCCACAACATTAGTTAAATGTGCAATATGGAGTACGCATGCAACTGAAATGAGGTAACAGGCTAATAGCCACCAAAGCAACAGTTAATACCATAAGGGATTCTTTTCTACGTTATCTAAATGATACCCAAGATGATACTGCCCTCTACAACATCAGTTAAATCTGCTCTTACCTACCCCCCCCCCCCCAAAAAAGACAATGAATTGCATTCTACAAGTTGACGTTACTGTAGCCACATATGTATCTTCTGAATGCCAAACTACATGCAGTCAGTTCATTGAGAGAAGCCTGCATCAGAAAAATCAAGCAAAACAATACTTAAGCCCATGAATCTGCCCAATTTTGCCGTCTTTGTCCCAACTTCTGTATTATAGGACCACTTGTCTTTTATTGTACGATAAATTTGAGTGTAAAATAGAATGCCGCAAGCGTACGGCTTTTGCTGTAGTACTTGAAGGTCGTTTTCTCAAGGACGATGGAAAGACTTAGGTTACTGAAATTTTTAAAACTAACATGACCTAAACCTAAGAAAATACTTGATTTAGAAAATTTTAACAAAGTAATAAAAAGGACCTCAACAAAGAGAAGTAAATCAAGAAAAACTTGAAGAGATAACCATTTGGAGACCTCAAACATAAAAAAAAAAAAAAAGGGAAAACCACACTCTAGACTTGAAGAAATAACGATTAAGAAATCTAAGTAACCAAACCAAGCCACTAAGCCTCACAATTAAGAAACCTAAGGAAATAAACTTGAAGGAATAATCAACAAGAAAAACTAAAGCATAGATCAACACAACTAAACTACCTTAAACAATTTAAATCGAGCAACGAAATCAAATAGCAAAACATTTGAACCATATCAACCAAACAGCAAATCATTCGAACCATCAAAACATGCCAAACCAAACAGATTCAAACCATTGTTCGTGTCATAGCAAACAACGAAATCATGTCAACCATACCAAGCCATCTATGGAATGAAACCATTGTAGGTTAAACTTCAGAATAGCCACAAAACCATAGCAAACTAAGTCAAGCTGAAACCATATCAATAAATCCATTCGACCAACCATCAAATCATAACATTCGAACAAAATCATCAAGCTGTATCTACAAAATCAAGACCATAATATATCAACAAAACCATAATATCAACAAAACCATAGCAAATAACTTGATCTAAGTGCATCCAACCATCCAACCATCATCATCATTCAGCCGAACCATTCAAAGAACACACAACATAAATATTAGAATCCGACCATCAAAATCGAAAACTAAGCTACTATTATTCATAAAGCATAAATGAAGTTTAGGATGCAAACCCAAATCATGCCCTGGGCAGAACAGCAAAGCAAAGCCTTGAACTGAGGAGAAGACGAGATTTCAGCCAATAATCAAAACCAAACTTCACCCATTGCCATTGATGGAAAAGACGCCATTACCGTGTTCAACCAGATCAAAATAGCGGAGGGGGGTTAGGTCTGAAATTCAACAAAACCATCACCCAATTCTTACAAAAACGAGCTAAATCCGTGAATTACAACCAAGAAATATGAAATTGTAGCATAATTACATGAAATTCGAACCCAAAACCCAAACTAACATCAAACCCTAACCAAAATCTCAAAACCCTAACTCTGAAAAATTGAAAAATACATATGAAATCCAAACTAAAACTTCGACAATCAAAACTAGTTCAACCTAAAAGACCTCCTAACCTCTTTATTAGTGCCAGCTAATGGTGATTTATACTCGAACGCCCTTCAATCGCTGCCCATGATTTGCAGATGAGGTGGACGATGAAGATGATGCCACTGGTGTGTGGTGCTGGCGCCCCTAGCGCGAACCCCGGTGATGGGTGAGGATGGTGGATGCGCTAGCATGGCCGAAGAGAGAGAGAGATAGAGATGAGGAAGATGGAGATGATGGAGCAGGGGAGGGGTTTCGAGTTCCCTGGTTTGGGGTCTTTAGCCGAGAGGAGAGAGAAGGTGAAATGAGGGGATGTTTAGGAGTCACGTGCCTAGCACGTGGGGCAGGCTGGGTAGAATTATTTAGGTTTTCCTTTTATTATTTTTTCTTTTTTTCTTTTGGGTCAAAGAATAGGTTGGGCCTAGCAATTCGGATCGGATTTGAGTTAAATCGGTCCAAATCTTCATTTTCGGCATTTTTTCATCCTTTTTTTCTCGCATTTTTCCGAAATATTGAAAACCTACAAAACAAAATAAAATCAAATAAAAACCTAAAAATAATGATTATAACGAGTATAAATCGAGCATAAAAGTATCGTAAAAATAACACATTTTTGGCATGAACAAATACCCCCACACCAACATTTTGCCCGTCCTCGAGTAAAATAGCTAAACTAACTTTAAAAAAATGAAAAATAAGAAAAAGAATGTCCTAACTCACTATCGTAGGAATCACGGTTGCATTTAGCGTATGCAATAAGCCCTTTAAACCCTTCGGTCTCCTAAGTAGACGAGTGAGGTCTCGTGAGGGTTTTCAAGTGAAATACCCACAAAAATTATTTGAAAAAGAAAAGAAATTTTTTTTGGTTTTTCTCAAAGCTAATATGTACAGAATTTGCGGAAGATATGCACACGTTCTGATCAACTAAATTGCCCATATAACCAAGTTATTGACCTGTATATGCACAAAATATAGTTCAAAGTCCTCTACCCCATAAATGACCTCAAAATACTAATTTTTCACCCCACTGTACACAAGATTCTGAATCCATCCCAGTGCTCGTGTGCGAGTGTATCATCCCAATGCTTAAATTTATCAGAATTAGACTCAATCCCACTTGATTGATACAACTACATTATTAACATAATAACATTGGAAGCAAGCTTTACCAGTAACAATATTGCCTCAAAGGGTAACACCCCGTAGCATGTGCCTCAAAGGGTAACGCCCAGTAGTGCATGCCTCAAACAGATACTTATCATTCCAAATTTTATTCCATCTTTTTTTTCTTTTTCTCTTCTTTATTCATAATATATTTTTCTTTCTCTTTTTTTCATTTTTTCCAGAGTAATCGTATTACAAGCAAGTGGGAGAATCATTCATGGAAGTCTAAGACCTAAAGATAATGATGAAGGAATAAACAAGGAATGGATTACACAATCCATACTGAACAACTAGACTTAGAATTAGGGCTTAGAATGTCACACTAAGGTTGAAGACTTTTCACGCACATCCTACTTATATACAAGCTAATAACCAAAGCACAAGGGATTTAAGCTAATCAGAAATAGTACAAATGTCCCCAAAGACAAAAAAAAAATCTTTTTGGATTTTTCAAAATTTTTCAAAAAAAAGTATGTATACATGGGTACCCCACCCCCCACACCAAATTCTCACAATATCCTCATTGGGAGTGGAGCAGACACATAAAGAAAAAGAAAACATATGCTCAAAAATAAGACACAAAAACAAAACAACCAATCATAAGAAAAGAAAAGCAACCAACTATACAAAAAGAAGCTAGAATAAAACAAAGAAAGAAGAAAAGAGAGAGAGAAGAAAAGAGAAGAGAGAAAGTTTCCAACAAACCAGGTCGGGTGCTAAGTATACCCAAGCTATTTCAGATCACAATCACCGATCATGGCTCGGTTCGTGAAGTATCACACTCCACACCTTTTTGGCTCGGTAGCTCTAAAAATTATTTCAAACGCTGGCCATTCACTTTGAAGGATCCTAAATTTCAATTGCACTATAGGAAAAAATATGTGAGACAATATAACGGCCCTCCATCGGGATCTCAATTTCCCAGGAAACAAATGGAGCCTAGAGTCATACAAGAGTACTTTCATTCCCGGGGCAAATTTTTCCTAAAAATATGTTGATCGTGAAACAACTTCGTCCTCTCTTTGTAAGATCGAGCACTCTCATAAGCCTTAGGTCTAATCTCATCAAGCTTACTCAGTAGCAATCGTCTCTCCTCACCTGCCTCTGTCAAGTCATAATTGAGCTTCTTAATGGCCCACCAAGCTTCATGCTCTATCTCCACAAGTAAATGATAAGGCTTACCATAAACTACCCTATAAGGTGACATACCTAAGGAAGTTTTGAAAGCCGTCCTATATGCCCAAAGAGCATGCACCAGCTTATTAGCCCAGTCTTTCCTATTTCTACTCACTGTCTTTTCTAAAATTTGCTTGATCTATCGATTAGACACTTCAACTTGACCACTGGTTTGGGGATGGTACGGAGTAGCAAGCCTTGGACTATGAAATACCTCTTTAGTAAGGCATCAAAAGATCTATTATTAAAATGGGTGCCTTGATTACTAATGATAGCACGGGGCATACCAAATCGAGCACAGATGTTCTCCCTAAGAAATTTCACAACAACTTTAGCTCCATTGATCCTAGAAGGGATGGCCTCAACCCATTTAGAAATGTAGTCCACGGCCAACAAAATGCACTCATTCCTAAAGGAAGATGAAAATGGTCTCATACAATCAATACCCCACACATCAGAAACCTCTACAACAATGATGGGGTTCAGTGGTATCTCTCCTGCTTATCCTAACCAACTGCTGGCATCTAGGGTAACTCTTGCAGTACTCAAATGTATCTTTAAACAAAGTAGGCCAGTAAAAACCATATTAAAGAACCTTGACTGCTGTCTTCCTACCATTAAAACGTCCCTTATATGCCTGGTCATGACAAAAAGAAAGGACACTTCTCACCTCATGGTCGGGAATGCACCTCCTAAAAACCTGGTCAGAGTAGTACTTAAATAGATAAGGGTCATCACAAACAAAGAACTTTACAAGGTTGAAGAATCTATCTTTGTCATTCTTAATCCAACCCTCAGGGATCCTACCAACAACTAAGTAGTTCACAATATTAGCATACCAAGGATTGGAGTGAACAACATACAATTGCTTATTGAGGGAGGATTCAGAAATACTGGACTCACTCCCTCTATCACAGAAGATCCTAGACAGATGGTCAGCTGCAAGGTTTTCAGAACTTTTCTTATCCTTGATTTTACAGTCAAATTCTTGCAAAAGCAAAATCCATCTCACAAATCTAAGCTTAGCATCCTTCTTAGAGAGAAGGTGCTTAAGGGTAGAGTGGTCAATATAAACAATCATATGTGACCCAATCAGATAGGATCTAAACTTTTCAAAACCAAATATCACAACCAAAAATTCTTTCTCAGTAACAGCGTAATTCAGCTGGGCATCATTCAACGTGTGACTAACATAGTAAATAACATGGGGTTTCCTATCAATACGCTGTCCTAACAAAATCCCAATAGCATAATCAGATGCGTCACACATCAATTCATATGGTTCTCCCCAAATGGGAGGATGAACAACAGGAGCAGAGGTTAAGGCCCTCTTTAAGCTTAGAAAATGCCTCATGACACTCTTCAGAGAAATGAAATGCCACATCCTTAGCTAGCAGATTGGACAAAGGCTTTGTAATTTTACTAAAGTACTTAATGAAACGATGATAAAAGCCAGCATGTGCAAGGAAAGACCGCACCTCCTTCACACAAGTGGGAGGGGAAAGATTAACAATAAAGTCAGTCTTAGCTTTATCTATCTTAATTCCATCTCGAGAAATAATGTGGCCTAAGACTATATCCTTTTTAACCATGAAGTGACATTTCTCCCACATTTCTCCCAGTTTAAAGTCAAAATTTTCTCCCTACACCTTTCCAACACCTTTCTTAGATTAGACAAGCAATCATCAAAAGAAGATCCAAATATAGAAAAGTCATCTATGAAAACTTCCATACATTGCTCAACTAGATATGAGAAAATAGAGATCATGCATCTTTGAAGTGTAGCAGGGGCATTGCACAGTCCAAAAGGCATTCTTCTAAAGGCATATGTTTCAAATGGACAAGTGAAACTAGTCCTCTCATGATCCTCAGGAGCAATAGAGATCTGATTATAACCGGAATATCCATCTACAAAGTAATAGAAGGAATGTTCAGCCAACCTCTCTAGAATTTGATCCAAGAAGGGGAGGGAAAAATGGTCTTTTCTAGTGGTAGCATTCAATTACCTATAATCTATACACACACGACACCCAGATTAAACACGAGTAGGGACTAACTCGTTCTTATCATTTCTAATCACGATAATACCGATCTTCTTAGGAATAACTTGAACAGGGGCAACTCATTCACTATCAGAAATAAGACAAATAATCTCATGGTCTAACCATTTCAACACTACTTTCTTAACTACTTCCTACAAAGTGGGATTCAAACGCCTTTGATGATCGCGGTAGGTTTAGCATTATCCTCTAAATAAATTCTATATTGCACAATAGAAGGACTAATACCCTTAATATCCCCTAAAGTCCATCCTAAAGCTTTCTTGTTCTCTCTAACTAAAGAAATCAGTTTGTCCTATTGATCCCGATCAAGATCAGAAGCAATTATAATAGGTAAGGATTCATCGGGTCCTAGGAATGCATACTTAAGAGAATCAGGAAGGGGTTTCAATTTAAGAGCAACAGGGAAAATCGATTCAGCGGCAGATTCAGACACAGCAGTGAGCAAACAATCAGCAGTATAGCACAAGGCATCAAACTCAAACACATTATATTCAGGCTCATCATCTATAAGAAATGACTCATACTCAGTAGCAAATACATCATCAAAAGCATCATCAAATACAGAATCTCTTACCCAGTTAAGAGTAGAAAATTCCATATCATCAAATCTAGAAGGTTGTCTTTGCATGTTAAAGATGTTCAAATCCACAGTCATGTTGCCAAAAGACAGTCTTATCATACCATTCCTGCAGTGAATGAGGGCATTGGTAGTAGCCAAGAAAGGACGTCCTAGAATCATAGGAACTTAACTAGCTAAGTTGGACACCTTCTCAGTTTCAATCACAACAAAATCCACTGGATAAATAGATTCACCCACTCTAATCATTACATCCTCAGCTATCTCCCTAGGCACCCTAGTTGATCTATCAGCCATTTGAATGACCATCTTAGTAGGTTTCAATTCACTTAACTCTAACCTCTCATACTCAGTTAAGGGTATCAAGTTAACACTAGTCCTTAGGTCAAGCAATGCTCTGTGAATGAGTTGGTCTCCTATGACTATAGACACAGTAGGGCAACCGGGGTCCTTATATTTCATCGAGATCTGGGAAAGGATAAAATTAGCACCAAAGGTCAAGAAAGCCTTTTTAGGTACACCAGTTGCTCTCTTTGTCATACGTAGCTCCTTTAAGAATCGAGGATAAGGAGGTACCTGCTGAATAGTATCGAGTAAGGAAATGTTGATCGCTACTTGAGAGAAGGTCTCTCTCATCTTCTCAATATGATCTTGATCTTTCTTCTTTAGCCTATGGGGAAAAGGAGGCAAAAGCATCTGGATTTTCTCATAAGAAAAAGGGGAGGAAGAATTCTTAGAAGGTGAAGAACCTGTCGAGTCAGAGGACTCTTTCTCTTGAAGCTCCTCTTTCTTAGAAGGTAACTTAGAAGAGGAAGGACTATCTGAAGTATTGGAGACATCATCAGTAGTATCCCTAACTGACTGGATGGACCAGTCTCTAGAGGAGAAGAGGGAGAAGAATTCTAGAAGAATTGGTGAGGGTAGCTGTGAGGTTCATTAGAATTTCTGACTTGGCTATCAACCTCTCGACCAGAACAGAGAGATATAACCATATTCACTTTCCTCACAGGCTCATTAGGGTTACCGTAAGAAGGGGAGGCATGACCCTTAGGGTTTACCTCATGTTGACTCGAAAAAGTACCTGGTTTCCTAGAAGATGATGCTAACTGAAAAAACTATTCGTTCATCATTCTCATCATTCTCTTCACGTTAGCATTAATCATTCTCTCCACAATTTTGTTGATTCTCCCCTCCAATTTATCAATATCAGTATAAGCAGGAGGAGGTTGAACTTGAGCTATAGGAGGTGGAGGTCTAGGTGCATTACGCACACCTGAAAAAGCCTCTCTCTAAAAGGAGTTTGAAGGGTGAGAGATGGGCTGGGAGTTGTTTCCAGGAAACATCTGAGGTTGAGAATTACAAACCATAGCATTTGTTCCACTATTCCACGAAAAGTTAGGGTGATTCCTCCACCATGGGTTGTAATAAGGGGAGAAAGGCTCATTTTTACGTCTCTGAAAGGCCATACTCACTTGCTCTTGTTCAGTTGCTAACTGATGAACAAAATAAGGACAAGCAGTTAAAGAATGATCTAGGGCCTGACAATGAGAACAAGACACTATAGAGGTCTGAGACAATGAGGACATCTGAGGAGATAATCCCTTCAACATATTTTCTAAAACAGTAATCTTAGACTCTAAGTGACTCACATCAGAGACAGAATGCAAACCACCCCTTGCAAACCTAGAACTCAAGCTGTCATCACGAGCAGTTTCCCACTGCATTGTTTTCTCAGCTAAGTCCTTTAAAAACTCCCAAGCAGTTATGGGGTTCTAAGAAAGAAAACCATCCTGACACATGGACTCTACCATGGTCCAAGTCTGTTGGTCAAGTCCTTTATATACAATCTGGCACAAACGTGCTTGGTCTAAACCATGATGGAGATATTGGGCCAACAAAGCTTTGAACCTATCAAAATATTTCCAAAATGTTTCCCTATCAAGTTGCACAAATTGATTAATTTCATTCCTCAACTTAACAGTCTTTGCATTAGGGAAATATTAGCTTAAGAACAATCTTACAATATCATTCCAAGAAGCAACAAAATTAGTAGCTAAGCCATACATCCAACGTTTAGCAGAATCTTGCAAAGCAAAAGGAATCAATTTCATTCGCACAACATCAATGGAAATATTAGGGAAATACATCATAGAATAAACTTCTTTGAATTCCCTCAAAAACAAATAAGCATCCTCTAGATCTGTGAATTTAGGGAGCATTTGAGTATAATGGGGTTTTAATTCGAATGTCACATTTGGTGCAAGATTATGCATAACAAAACATGATGGCGAAGCAGTCTTGGGGGATAGAAAATATTACTCAGAGTCCTTTTGTGTGCCATATTCCCTAATTCAAGCTTCGGTTCAGGTTCGGGTTCTAAGTCAGGGTCGGGCTCACTCCTAACAAGTCTTTGATTTTTAGGGTCTCTAACCCAACTAGTTATATAAACCCCACACCTTCACCAAAAAGCTCTATTTTTGGCCTTTTTCTCTTTCTATTTTTTTTTTTGAATTTTCTAATTTTTTTCCTCTTTTTTCTTAAACACACAACCAAATCAAAATATTATTCAACCCTAAAGGTGATTTACAAACAAAAGGTAACCAAATCAAAAAGTTAATCAATCTCTAAAATAAAAATAAAAGTAAGACAAATCCCCATAAAAATGAAATTCAACTAAAACTATAATTCAATTCTAAGTAGCTTGTTTTTTAGAGTTCCTCATTCAATTTTTTTTTTTTTTTTGGAGTTCGAGTTTTTCTATATTTTTATGGAGTTTGGATTTTTCAAGAAATGAACTAAATGAATCTCAACTAATAACGAATAAGCAGAGTGAGTCTAAGTATAAGCAATTAATAAGAATGTAACTAAGAAAAAGAAAAATGCTCAAACTGAAGGAAACAGAAACTTGCCATTTTTTTTTTGAAGTTTTTTAAATTTTTTTTTGGTGGTTTTCAAGTTTTTCTTATTTTTTTTAAATTTTAGACTTTTCTAATTTCTTTGGATTTTTGGATTTTTCGACATGACTAAGCTAAGTAACAATTAATAATGAACTAAACAAGTAAGACATAACATATGCAACTAATAAGAAAGTAGCTGAGAAAATAAAAATATGATCTAATCTTATGCCGTCGTCCCCGACAACGGCGCGAAAAACTTGTACGATAAATTTGAGTGTAAAATAGAATGCCGCAAGCGTACAGCTTTCGCTGTAGTACTTGAGCGTTATTTCCTCAGGAACGATGGAAAGACTTAGGTCACTGAAATTTTTAAAACTAACATTACCTAAACCTAAGGAAATACTTGATTTAGAAAATTTTAACTATGTAATGAAAAGGACCTCAACAAAGAGAACTAAATCAAGAAAAACTTGAAGAGATAACCATTTGGAGACCTAAAACATAAAAAAAAAAAAAAAAGGAAAACCACACTCTAGACTTGAAGAAACATCGACTAGGAAACCTAAGTAACCAAACCAAGCGACTAAGCCTCACAATTAAGAAACCTAAGGAAACAAACTTGAAGGAACAATCAACAAGAAAAACTAAAGTATAGATCAACGCAACTAAACTGCCTTAAACAATCTCAAACGAGCAATGAAACCAAATAGCAAAACATTCAAACCATATCAACCAAATAGCAAATCATTCGAACCATCAAAACATGCCAAACTAAATAGCAATCTAACCATATCAAACCATTGTTCGTGCCATAGCAAACAACGAAACCATGTCAACTATATCAAGCCATCTATGCAATGAAACCATTGTAAGTTAAACTTCAAAATAGCCATGAAACCATAGCAAACTAAGTCAAGTTGAAACCATATCAAAAAAATCATTCGACCAACCATCAAACCTTAATATTCGAACAAAACCATCAGGCTATATCCACAAAATCAAAACCATAATATATAAACAAAGCCATAATATCAACAAAATCATAGCAAATAATTTGATCTAAATGCATTCAACCATCAAACCATCATCATCATTCAGTCGAACCATTCATAGAACACACAGCATAAATATCAGAATCCAGACCATCAAAATCGAAAACTAAGCTACTATTATTTGTAAAGCATAAATGAAATTTAGGATGCAAACCCAAACCATGCCTTGGGCAGAACAGCGAAGCAGAGCCTTGAACTGAGGAGAAGACGAGATTTTAGCCAATAATCAAAACCAAGCTTCGCCCATCGCCATTGATGGAAAAGACACCATTACCGTGTTCAACCAGACGAAAACAGGGGAGGGGG
Source organism: Carnegiea gigantea (assembly GCA_029747015.1). Taxonomy (NCBI): domain Eukaryota; kingdom Viridiplantae; phylum Streptophyta; class Magnoliopsida; order Caryophyllales; family Cactaceae; genus Carnegiea; species Carnegiea gigantea. Next base: position 246,488 of record JAKOGI010000270.1, on the reverse strand, counting down.
TTGGGTCTGAAATTCAACAAAACCATCACCCAATTCTTACAAAAACGAGCTAAATCTGTGAATTATATAACCAGGAAACATGAAATTGTAGCATAATTACATGAAATTCGAACCCAAAACCCAAACTAACATCAAACCCTCACCAAAATCTCAAAACCCTAACTCTAAAAAATCAAAAAATGCACATGAAATCCAAACTAAAACTTCGAAAATCAAAACTAGTCCAACCTATAAAAGACCTTCTAACCTCTTTACTAGTGCCGGCTAATGGTGATTTATACTCGAACGCCCTTCAATCGCTACCCTTGATTTGCAGATGAGGTGGACGATGAAGATGATGCCACTGGTGTGTGGTGCTGGCGCCCTTAGCGTAAACCCCGGTGATGGGTGAGGATAGTAGATGCGCTGACATGGCCAAAGAGAGAGAGAGAGATAGAGATGAGGAAGACGGAGATGATGGAGCAGCGGAGGGGTTTCGGGTTCTCTGGTCTGGGGTCTTTAGCCGAGAGGAGAGAGAAGGTGAAATGAGGGGGTGTTTAGATGTCACATACCTAGCACGTGGAGCGGGCTGGGTAGAATTATTTAGGTTTTCCTTTTATTATTTTTCTTCTTTTCTTTTGGGTCAAAGAGAGTTTGGGCCTAGCAATTCGGATCGGGTTTGAGTCAAACCGGCCTTGATCTTCATTTCTGGCATTTTTTTCATCCTTTTTTCTCGCATTTTTTCCGAAATATTGAAAACCTACAAGACAAAATAAAATCAAATAAAAATCTAAAAATAACGATTATAACGAGCATAAATCGGGTATAAAAGTATCGAATAAATAACACATTTTTGGCACGAACAAATACCCCAGTAGCAAGATTTTGCCCATCCTCGAGTAAAATAGCTAAACTAACTAAAAGAAAATGAAAAATAAGAAAAAGAAAGTCCTAACTCACTGTCGTAGGAATCATGGTTGCATTTAGCGTATGCAACAAACCCTTTAAACCCCTCGGTCTCCTAAGTGGACGAGTAAGGTCTCGTGAGGATTTTCAAGTGAAATACCCACAAAAATTATTTCAAAAAAAAAACAAATTTTTTTTGGTTTTTCTCAAAGCTAATATATACAGAATTTGAGGAAGATATGGACACGTTCTGACCATCTAAATCACCCATGTAACCAAATTATTCACTTGTATATGCACAGAATGTACTTCAAAGTCCTGTACCCCATAAATGGCCTCAAAACACTAATTTTTCACCCCACCGTACATCAAGATTCTAAATCCATCCCAGTACTCGTGTGCAAGTGTATCATCATCCCAATGCTTAGATTTTATCAGAATTAGACCCAATCGCACTTGACTGACACAACTACGTTGTAAACATAATAACATTGGAAGCAAGCTTTCCCAGTAGTAATATTGCCTCAAAGGGTAACACCCAGTAGCACGTGCCTTAAAGGGTAACGCCAGGTAGCGCATGCCTTAAAGGGATACTTGTCATTCCAAATTTTATTCCATCTTTTTTTTCTTTTTCTCTTCTTTATTCATAATATATTTTTCTTTCGCTTTCTTTCATTTTTTTCTAGAGTAATCGTGTTACAAGTAAGTGGGAGAATCATTTATGGAAGCCTAAGACCTAAAGATAATGATGAAAGAATAAACAAGGATTGGATTACACAATCCATACTAAATAACTGGAGTCAGAATTAGGGCTTAGAATGTCACACTGAGGTTGGAGACTCTTTACACACATCCTACTTATATACAAGCTAATAATTAAAGCACAGGGGATTTAAGCTAATCAAAAATAATACAAACGTCCCCAAAGACAAAACGAAAATCTTTTTGGATTTTTCAAAATTTTTCAAAAAAAAGCATGTACACATGGGTACCCCACCCCCACACCAAAATCTCACAATGTTCTCATTGGGAGTAGAATAGACACATAAAGAAAAAGAAAACATATGCTTAAAAACAAGACTTAAAAACAAAACAACCAATCATAGGAAAAGAAAAGCAACCAACTATAGAAAAAGAAACTGGAATAAAACTAAGAAAGAAGAAAAGAGAGAGAGAAGGAAAGAGAAGAGAAAAAGTTTCTAGCAAACCAGATCGGGTGCTAAGTACACCCAAGTTATTTTAGATCACAATCATCGATCATGGCTTGGTTTATAGAGTATTAAACACTCCACATCTTCTTAGCTCGGCAACTCCAAAAATTGTTTCAAACACTGGCCATTCACTTTGAAGATGGCACTACTCTAAGGATCCTAAATTTCAACTACACCATAGAGAAAAACATGGGAGACAACATAAGGGCCCTCCATCAGGACCTCAATTTCCTCTGGAAACAGATGGAACCTAGACTCATATAAGAGTACTTTCATTCTCGGGGCAAACTCTTTCCTAAAAATATGTCGATCGTGAAATAACTTCGCCCTCTCTTTGTAAGATCGAACACTCTCATAAGTCTCAGGTCTAATCTCATCAAGCTTACTCAATTGCAGTCATCTCTCCTCACTTGCCTCAATCAAGTCATAATTGAGCTTCTTTATAGCCCACCAAGCTTTATGCTCTATCTTCACAGGTAAATGACAAGGCTTTCCATAAACTATCCTATAAGGTGACATACCTAAGGGAGTTTTGAAAGCTGTCCTATATGCCCAAGGAGCATCGACCAGCTTATCAGCCTAATCTTTCCTATTCCTACTCACTATCTTTTCCATAATTTGCTTGATCTTCTGATTAAACACTTCAATCTAACCACTAGTTTGGGGATGATAGGGAGTGGTAAGCATATGGACAATGAAATACCTTTTCAGTAAGGTATCAAAAGATCTATTATTAAAATGGGTGCCTTAATTACTAATGATAGCACGGGGTATACCAATTCGAGAAAAGATGTTCTCCCTAAGAAATTTTAGAACATCTTTAGTTTCATTGGTCCTAGAAGGGATGGCCTCAATCCATTTAGAAATGTAGTCCACCGCTAACAAAATATACTCATTCCCAAAGAAAGATGAAAACGGTCCCATACAATCAATGCCCCACACATCAAAAATCTCTGCAACAATGATGGGGTTCAGTGGTATCATATCTCTCCTGCTTATTCTACCCAGCTGCTGGCATCTAGGGCAACCCTTGCAGTATTCAAATACATCTTTAAACAAAGTAAGCCAGTAAAAACCACATTGAAGAACCTTGGCTGCTGCCTTCCCATCACTAAAATGTCCCCGACATGCCTGGTCATGATAAAAAGAAAGGACACTTCTCACCTCATGGTCGGGAATGCACCTCCTAAAAACTTTGTCAGAGCAGTACTTAAACAGATAAGGGTTATCGCAAAAAAAGAACTTTTCAAGGTTGAAGAATCTATCTCTATCATTCTTAGTCCAACCCTCAGGGACCCTAACAGCAACTAAGTAGTCCACAATATCAGCATACTAAGAATTAGAGTGAACAGCATACAATTGCTTATCGAGAAAGCACTCAGAAACACTAGACTCACTCCCTCTATCACAGAAGATCCTAGACAGATGGTCAGCTATAAGGTTTTCATAACCTTTCTTATCTTTGATTTCTCAGTCAAATTCTTGTAAAAGTAAAATCTATCTCACAAGTCTATGCTTAGTATCCTTCTTATAAAGAAGGTTCTTAAGGGCAGAGTGGTCAGTATAAACAATCACATGTGACCCAATCAGATAGGGTCTAAATTTTTCAAAATCAAAGATCACAGCCAAAAATTCTTTCTGAGTAACAGTGTGATTCAACTGGGCATCATTCAACGTGTGATTAGCATAGTAAATAACATGGGGTCTCCTATCAATACGCTATCCTAACACAACCCCAATAGCATAATCAGATGCGTCACACATCAATTTAAATGGTTCTCCTTAAATGGGAGGATGAACAACAGGAGCGGAGGTTAAGGCCTCCTTAAACTTAGAAAATTCCTTATGACACCCTTCAGAGAAATGAACTGCCACATCCTTAGCTAGCAGATTGGACAAAGGCTTTGTAATTTTACTAAAGTCCTTAATGAAATGATGATAAAAGCCAACATGTCTGAGGAAAGATCGCACCTGTTTCACACAAGTGGGAGGAGGCAGATTAACAATCAAGTCAGTCTTAGCTTTGTCTACCTCAATTCCATCTCAAGCAATAATGTGGCCTAAGACTATACCCTTTTTAACCATGAAGTGACATTTCTCCTAGTTCAAAGTCAAAGTTTTCTCTCTACACCTTTCTAATACCTTTCTTAGAGTTGATAAACAATCATCAAAAGAAGATCTAAACACAGGAAAGTCATCCATGAAAATTTTCATAAATTGCTCAACTAGATCTGAAAAAATAGAGATCATGTATCTTTGAAAGGTAGTAGGGGCATTGCACAATCCAAACGGCATTTTTCTAAAGGCATATGTTCCAAATTTACAAGTGAAAGTGGTCTTCTCCCAATCCTCAGGAGTGATAAAGATCAGGGTATAACCGGAATATCTATCTAAAAAGCAATAGAAGGAATGTCCAGCCAACCTTTCTAGCATTTGATCTGAGAAGGGGAGGAAAAACTGGTCTTTTCTGGTGGCAGCATTCAATTTTCTATAATCTATACACACACGCCACCCAGATTGAACTCGAGTAGGGACTAACTCGTTCTTATCATTCCTAATCACGGTAATACTGATCTTCCTAGGAATAACTTGAACAGGGCTAACCATTCACTATCAGAAATAAGATAAATAATCTTATGGTCTAATCATTTGAACACTTCCTTCTTATCTACTTCCTACAAAGTGGGATTCAAACGCCTTTGACGGTCACGATAGGATTTAGCATTGTCCTCTAAATGAATTCTATGCTGCACAATAGAAGGACTAATACCCTTAATATCCCCTAAAGTCTATCCTAACGCTTCCTTGTTCTCTTTAAGTAAAGAAATCAATTTGTCTTATTGGTCCCTGTCCAGATCAGAAGCAATTATAACAGGTAAGGATTCATCGAGTCCTAGGAATGCAAATTTAAGAGAATCGGGAAGGGGTCTTAATTCAAGAGCAATAGGGGAAACAGATTCAACGGCAGATTCAGACACAGCAATGAGCAAACAATCAACAGCAGAGCACAAGCCATCAAACTTAAACTCATCATATTAAGGCTTATCATCTATACGAAATGACTCATACTCAGCAGTAAATACATCATTAAAAGTATCATCAAATACAGAATTCCCTATTCAGTTAAGAGTAGAAAATTTCATATCATCAAATCCAGAAGGCTGTCTTTATATGTTAAAGATGTTCAATTCTACAGTTATCTTATAAAAAGACAGTCTCATCATACCATTTCTATAGTTAATGAGGGCATTGGCAGTGGCCAAGAAAGGACATCCTATAATCATAGGAACTTGACCAGCTAAGTTGGACATCTTCTTAGTTTCAATCACAACAAAGTCCACTGGGTAAATAAATTCACCCACTCCAATCATTACATCCTCGACTATCTCCCTCGGCACCCTAGTCGATCTATCAGCCAGTTGAATGACCATCTTAGTAGGTTTTAACTCCATCTAACCCTAACCTCTCATACTCAGTAAAGGGTATCAAGTTAACCCTAGCCTCTAGGTCAAGTAATGCTCTATGAATGAGTTGGTCTCCTATGACTGTAGGCACAGTAGGGCAACTAGGGTCCTTATACTTCACTGAATATGAGAAATGATAAAATTAGCACCAGAGGTCAAGAAAGCCTTCTTAGGTACACCAGTTGCTCTCTTTATTGTACATAGCTCCTTTAAGAATTGAGCATAAGGAGGCATCTACTGAATAGTATCGAGTAAGAGAATGTTGATCTTTACTTGAGAGAAGGTCTTTCTTACCTTCTCAATATGATCTTGATCTTTCTTCTTTAGCCTATGGGAAAAAGGAGGCAAAGCCATCTGGATTTTCTCATAAGAAGAAGAGGAGGAATAATTCTTAGAAGGCGAAGAACCTGCCGAGTCAGAGGAGTCTTTCTCTTAAAGCTCCTCTTTCTTAGAAGGTGACCTGGGAAAGGAAGGACTATCTTAAGCATTGGGGATATCATCAGTAGTATCCCCTGAATGATTGGATGGACTAGTCTTTGGAGGAGAAGAGGGAGAGTACCTGCAAGGTTTATTAGCATTTCTGACTTGGCTATCAACCTCTCAACCAGAACAGAGAGATATAACCACATTCACTTTCCTCACAGGCTCATTAGGGTTACCAGAAGAAGGGAAGGCATGACACTTAGGGTTCACCTTAGGTTGACTTGGAAAAGTACTTAGTTTTCTGGAAGATGATGCTAACTGAAAAAACTGGTCGGTCATCATTTTCATCATTCCTTCCATGTTAACATTAATTATTCTCTCCACATTGTTATTAATTCTCATCTCCAATTTATTAATATCAGTATAACTAGGAGGAGGTTGAACTAGAGCTATGGGAGGTGGAGGTCCAGGTGTGATCTCTGAAAGGAGTTTGAAGGGTGAGAGATGTGCTGGGAGTTGTTTCCAAGAAACATCCTAGGTTGAAAATTAGGAACCATAGCATTTGGTCCACTATTCCTTGAAAAGTTAGGATGATTCCTCCATCTTGAGTTGTAATAAAGGGAGAAAGCTCATTTTTAGGTCTTTGTAAGGCCAAACTCGCTTGCTCTTGTTCAGTTGCTAACTAATGAGCAAAATAAGGACAAATACCCAAGGAATAATCTAGGGTCTGACAATAAGAACAAGACACTATAGAGGTCTGAGATAATTGGAACATCTAGGGAGATAATCCCTTTAACATATTTTCTAAAACAGCAATCTTAGCCTCTAAGTGATTAACATTAGAGACAGAATGCAAACCACCCCTTGCAAACCTAGAACTCAGGCTGTCATCACGAGCAGTTTTTCACTGCATTGTTTTTTCAGCTAAGTCCTCTAAAAACTCCCAAGCAGCTGTGGGGTTCTAAGAAAGAAAATCATCCTGACACATGGACTCTACCATAGTCCTAGTCTGTTGATCAAGTCCTTCATATACAATCTGGCACAAATATGCTTGGTCTAAATTATGATGGGGACATTGGGCTAACAAAGTTTTGAATCTATCAAAACATTTCCAAAACGATTCCCTATCAAGTTGCACAAATTGATTAATTTCATCTCTCATCTTAACAGTCTTGGCATTAAGAAAATATTAACTTAAGAACAATCTTACAAAATCATTCCAAGAAGTAACAGAATTAGCAACCAAGCCATACATCCAATGTTGAGCAGAATCTTTCAAAACAAAAGGAATCAATTTCATTCGCATAACATCAATGGGAATATTAGGGAAATGCATCATAGAACAAACTTCTTCGAATTCCTTCAAAAACAAATAAGCATCCTCTAAACCTGTGAATTTAGGGAGCATCTGAGTATAATGGGGTTTTAATTCGAAGGTCACATTTGGTGCAAGATTAGACATAACAGAACATGATGGCAAAGCAGTCCTAGGAGGATAGAAAATATCACTCAAAGTCCTTTCTTGTGCCATATTTCCCAACTCAAGTTTAGGTTTAGGTTTGGGTTCTAAGTCAAGGTCGGACTGACTCCTAACGAGTCTTTGATTTTCAGGGTCTTTAACCCAACTAGTCACATAAACCCCACACCTTCACCAAAAAGTTCTATTTTTGGTATTTTTCTCTTTCTATTTTTTTTGAATTTTTGAATTTTCTAATTTTTTTCTTCTTTTTTCTTAAACACACAACCAAATCAAAATATTACTCGACCCTAAAGATGATTTACAAACAAAAGGTAATCAAATCAAAAAGTTAATCAACCTAAAATAAAAATAAAAATAAGACAAATCCCAACAAAAACGAAATTGAACTAAAACTATAATTCAATTCTAAGTAGCTTGTTTTTTAGAGTTCTTCATTCAAATTTTTTTTTTTTGGGGGAGTTTGAGTTTTTCTATGTTTTTATGGATTTTGGATTTTTCAAGAAATGAACTAAATGAATCTCAACCAATAACGAATAAGCAGAGCGAGTCTAAATGTAAGCAATTAATAAGAACGTAACTAAGAAAAAGAAAAATGCTCAACCTAAAGGAAACAGAAACCTGCCATTTTGTTTTTGAAGTTTTTAAATTTTAAAAATTTTTTTGTGGTTTTCAAGTTTTTCTAATTTTTTTCAATTTAAGGCTTTTCCAATTTTTTTGGATTTTTGGATTTTTCACAAAATGACTAAGCTAAGTAACAATTAATAATGCAATAAAGAAGTAAGACATAACATATGCAACTAATAAGAAAGTAGCTAAGAAAATGAAAATATGACATAATCTTATGCCGTCGTCCCCGGCAACGGCGCCAAAAACTTATATGATAAATTTGAGTGTAAAACAGAATGCCACAAGCGTACAACTTTCACTGTAGTACTTGAGGGTCATTTCCTTAGGGACGATGGAAAGACTTAGGTCACTGAAATTTTTAAAACTAACATTACCTAAACCTAAGAAAATACTTGATTTAGAAAAGTTTAACAAACTAATAAAAAGGACCTCAACAAAGAGAAGTAAATCAAGAAAAACAAAGAAAAGGAAAACCACACTTGAGACTTGAAGAAATAACGATTAGGAAACCTAAGTAACCAAACCAAGCCACTAAGCCTCACAATTAAGAAACTTAAGGAAATAAACTTGAAGGAATAATCAACAAGAAAAACTAAAGTATAGATCAACGCAACTAAATGTAACAACCGGGATTTTATCCCTTTCGATAAGCCGATTCATATCGTTATAAAGTGAACAAATATCGATGAAGTCCGCCCGAGGGCTGATTTTATTGAAAGGAATATTATTATTCTCATTATTATTAGTTTTATTGGTATTAAGGATTATTATCGTGCACTACATTGAGTAGGTTTCCGAATACGACTAGAATGTCGAACCGTGGGAACCATCCTGCAATTTATTGAATCGAACCTTAATATAATCAAAAGGCGAATGATCGACCGATGATTATATTGATGGTTACAGTTTAAGATTTGGAGGTCGGAAAATTAGATTTATGGTACAGCGGGTTGGTGTTATTATCAGTTAGCAGCAAAAACAAAAAAAAGGGAAAAAAAGAAAAAATAAAAAATAAAAAGGGGCCGAAGCCCCCTTCTTTTGGGCAGAAGGATCGGGAACCAGAGGGGGGGCTTCTCGACCCCCTGCCCGTGCCACACCCACACGCACACGCCGGGAGAGGGTGAGGGAGGCCCCGATGGTGTCGCCGGCAACCGGCCGACGCACGCCCGGCCGTCCCCACCCCGGTCGACGCCCCAGTCGAGCCAGAGAGAGGCAGAGGTAGACGCAGAGGAGGGGGAAAACGGTTGAAAGGGAGGAAGGTCGTTGGGGGTCTTGACGGCTCCTCCACAGCCGCCGCCGGCGGTGGTCTAGCAGGAAGGCGGGAGACCAGCAGAAGGGGAGCAAAGGGGCGAACCGAGCCCGCATCGAGCCACCCAAATCGAACCCTAAAATGGGTCTTTGAGCTTGGATTTGAGGTGGGTTCCCTCTTCCTCCTATTTATTGTTAACTTTGATGAAAGTTTATCGATTATAGTTCGTTCAAGTTGAATTGGAAGTGAGTATTTGTGACGTGAGGAAACTGTAGCGTAAACTGAACGATGCCTAGTATACATATATATCTTGGTTGTACCGAACAAAAGTTTATCGATTATATATATAGTTTATCGATTATATGACATTTATTCAAGTATACGTAGTTTATCAAGTCGGAATCGGTTATATGAGGGTTATTTGATTTTATAACGTTTATTGATTTATATGAAGTTTAGCGTTTATCGATTTATATTAAGTTTAGCGTTTTTCGGTTTATATGAAATTTAGCGAATCATCGATTTATATAAGGTTTATCGATTTATCGATTTATATGACGTTTGGCGATTATCGATTTAAAGGAAGTTTAGCAATTATCGATTTAAAGGAAGTTTAGCGATTTATCGATTGTATAAATTTTAGTGATTTGGATATAGTCGTTCGATTATCTGAAGTTTATCAATTATATACACAGTGTATCGATGATTAACAATTATCTGTTGTGTATCGACTAGAGAGAGTCTATTGATTATATAAAGCTTATCGATTTATATGTGGTTTATTGAGGTTCTAAAGTTTATTGATTTATACATAGTTTGTTAATTATATAATAAATAGTTTATTGATTATTTAAAGCTATCAACTATGTAAAACTTGTCGACTATATATAGCTCATTGATTACATGTATTCATCGTTTATAGTGCTTGTACAGAAATGATATAGTTATGAATGCTTAATTACCTAATTCCTCAATGCTTCTAAATGTTTTATCGGTCGCATGTTTTCATTGACAAGTCATTGGTAATGAAATAACCCTAAACATCGGATCGATGAGATTGAGTAATGGGCATAGGTTATATTGCATCAATTGGATTCTTAGCGTAACCAACCCAATATCTCCTTTTAAAGTTTACATAGAACTTCAACTTTAGTGTTTCAAAATTCAGTGTTTATTACTCTGTCGGTAGGCAGAGACTTCAGAGTTCAGTGTTTCATAGTTCTGCCAATAGGCAGAAGTTTCAAAGTTCAAACTTCATAGTTCTGCCAATAGGCAGAAGTTCCAAGTGCAGCGTTCATAGCTCTGCCAGCACGCAGATGATTCAAAGTACAACGTTTCATACATATAGTCTTATCAAATGTTTCATAGTTCATCAATTGTGTTACAGTTCTATAGTTATACCAACAGGTAGAGAATTTAAAGTTTATATATCCTACAATTCCGCCAACAAGTATGTAGAGATCCTACCAATCACATGACATAGTATCTGTTTCACCGTATGGTTATTGTTCCATGTTTTAGCAAGGGAATTTACTCCTATATATAACTTATCATTGTATGTGGTAGTGGTATCATGGATGTGGTGATTTCATCGCATTGAGCATGGCGATGGTTTTAATATCATTATTAAACTCATATAGCTAATTACTTGACAGCATCTTCAGTAAAGTTTAAGGACTATGTGCAACATAGATTATATGTACAGAAATAAGCCTTAATTATGTACGGAGCAATGTATATAAAGTTTTAATGATTTTCGTAACGGATATTCCAGCATGTGGTATTTATGGGTTAAACTCCTCGATTTTCATTGCGTTTATTTGTTCATATGAATGTCTCGTGGAATTTTATTAAGTATAGCTACTTTCAAGTTTAATCGGGTGGTGCAAAGGCTATTTCTCTTGCATTATGATTGGAACATTCTGCAAAGAGAAGGAAATTCGACCAGTTGTCGTAAGTTATTATTGCATTTAAGTATTGTTTAGGAAAAGAGGTTATCCACTCAGCGATGAGTGCTCATCCCCATTTATTATTGTTCCCTTCCCAGGTTTCTGAAATAACAGGTAAAAGTGGGTCCCCGTAAGCCGAGATGGAGTCACTGCTGTCCTAAGAGTAAAGTTATGAGCTTGTATGTGAACTGCAAATTGTATTATGATGTAACAATGTGTAATTTCATCTCTTGTGTGCCTGTGTTGCATTTCATTTAGAGTCGCTCTGTAAGGCCGTGTGAGCCACCATCTAAGTTGCCCAGGGCTGTACTTTTCATTGTTCGTTTGTTTAAGCGTTGAACTGCGCTGGTTGTGATGCTCCGGGCAGGGGCCCGTAGAGTTGTGAATTCCGGCGGGTAGCTGTTGAGTTAGTTAGCCTTTATCATTACATTTTTCTGGTGCAGGGAATTTATTGTAAGACTTTAAGCCTGGGAAATGGTCAAGTTTCAGGGGAAACTCTGTCCGTTTCATCACATGATTTAAAAAAAAACGCTAACGCTCCTAGCCATAGGGTTGGGGGCATTACACTAAACCACCTTAAACGATTTAAATCGAGCAACGAAGCCAAATAGCAAAACATTCGAACCATATCAACCAAATAGCAAATCATTCGAACCATCAAAACATGCCAAACCAAATAGCAATCTAACCATATCAAACCATTGTTCGTGCCATAGCAAACAACAAAACCATGTCAACCATATCAAGCCATCTATGCAACGAAACCATTGTAGGTTAAACTTCAGAATAGCCACAAAACCATAGCAAACTAAGTCAAGCTGAAACCATGTCAACAAAACCATTCGACCAACCATCAAATCATAATATTTGAACAAAACCATCAAGCCATATCCACAAAATCAAAACCATAATATATCAACAAAACCATAATATCAACAAAACCATAGCAAATAACTTGATCTAAATGCATCCAACCATTAAACCATCATTGTCATTCAGCCGAACCATTCATAGAACACACAGCATAAATATCAGAATCCAGACCATCAAAATCGAAAACTAAGCTACTATTATTCATAAAGTATAAATGAAGTTTAGGATGCAAACCCAAACCTTGCCTTGGGCAGAACAGCGAAGCAGAGCCTTGAACTGAGGAGAAGATGAGATTTTAGCCAATAATCAAAGCCAAGCTTCACCAATCGCCATTGATGGAAAAGACACCATTGCCGTGTTCAACCAGACGAAAACAGGGGAGGGGGTTGGGTCTGAAATTCAACAAAACCATCACCCAATTCTTACAAAAACGAGCTAAATCTGTGAATTATATAACCAGGAAACACGAAATTGTAGCATAATTACATGAAATTCGAACCCAAAACCCAAACTAACATCAAACCCTCACCAAAATCTCAAAACCCTAACTCTGAAAAATCAAATAATGCATATGAAATCCAAACTAAAACTTCGAAAATCAAAACTAGTTCAACCTATAAAAGACCTCCTAACCTCTTTACTAGTGCCGGCTAATGGTGATTTATATTCGAACACCCATCAATCGCTGCCCTTGATTTGCAGATGAGGTGGACGATGAAGATGATGCCACTGGTGTGTGGTGCTGGCGCCCTAAGCATGAACCCGGTGATGGGTGAGGATGGTGGATGCACTGGCATAGCCGAAGAGAGAGAGAGAGAGAGATAGAGATGAGGAAGATGGAGATGATGGAGCTGGAGAGGGGCTTCGAGTTCTTTGGTTTGGGGTCTTTAGCCGAGAGGAGAGAGAAGGTGAAATGAGGGGGGTGTTTAAATGTCACGTGCCTAGCACGTAGGGTGGGCTGGGTAGAATTATTTAGATTTTCCTTTTATTATTTTTTTTTGGGGTCAAAGAAGAGATTGGGCCTAGCAATTCGGGTCGGGTTTGAGTCAAACCGGTCCAAATCTTCATTTTCGACATTTTTTCATCCTTTTTTTTCTCGCACTTTTTCCGAAATATTCAAAACCTACAAACCGAAATAAAATCAAATAAAAACCTAAAAATTTCGATTATAATGAGCATAAATTGGGCATAAAAGTATCATAAAAATAACACATTTTTGGCACGAACAAATATGCCCGCACCAAGAATTTGCCCGTCCTCGAGTAAATTAGCTAAACTAACTAAAAGAAAATGAAAAATAAAAAAAAGAAAGTCTTAACTCACTGTCGTAGGAATCATGATGGCATTTAGTATATGCAACAAACCCTTTAAACGCCTCGGTCTCCTAAGTGGATAAGTGAGGTCTCATGAGGGTTTTCAAGTGAAATACCCACAAAAATTATTTAAAAAAGAAGAGAAAATTTTTTCGTTTTTTCTCAAAGCTAATATGTATAGAATTTGGGGAAGATATGCACACGTTCTGATAAACTAAATCACCCATGTAACCAAATTATTGACCTGCGTATGCATAAAATGTATTTCAAAGTTCTCTACCCCATAAACGACCTCAAAACACTAATTTTTCACCCCACTGTACATCTAGATTTTGAATCCATCACAGTGCTCGTGTGCAAATGTATCATCATCCCAATGCTTAGATTTACCAGAATTAGACTCAATCCCACTTGACTGACACAACTACATTATTAACATAATAACATTGGAAGCAAGCTTTCCCATTGGCAATATTGCCTCAAAGGGTAACACCCAGTAACACGTACCTCAAAGGATAACGCCAGTAACGCATACCTCAAAGGGATTCTTCTCATTCCAAATTTTATTCCATCTTTTTTTTCTTTTTCTCATCTTTATTCATAATATATTTTTCTTTCTCTTATTTTAATTTTTTTTTTGAGTAATCGTATCACAAGCAAGTGGGAGAATCATTCACGGAAGCCTAAGACCTAAAGATAATGATGTAGGAATAAACAACGATTGCATTACACAATCTATACTGAACAATTAGAGTTAGAATTAGGGTTTAGAATGTCACACTGAGGTTGGAGACTTTTCACGCGCATCCTACTTATACACAAACTAATGACCAAAGCACAGGGATTTAAGCTAATCAGAAATAGTACAAACGTCCCCAAAGACAAAACGAAAATCTTTTCGGATTTTTCAAAATTTTTCAAAAAAATGTATGTACACACGGGTACCCCACCCCCACACCAAAATCTCACAATGTCCTCATTGGGAGTAGAATCGACACATAAAGAAAAAGAAAACTTATGCTCAAAAACAAGACTCAAAAACAGAACAACCAATCATAGGAAAAGAAAAGCAACCAACTAAACAAAAAGAAACTGGAATAAAACAAAGAAAAAGAAAAGAGAGAGAGAAGGAAAGAGAAGAGAGGAAGTTTCTAGCAAACCAGATCAAGTGCTAAGTATACCCAGGCTATTTCAAATCACAATCACCGATCATGGCTCGGTTCGTGGAGTATCAGACACTCCACATTTTCTTGGCCTGGAAGCTCTAAAAATTGTTTCAAATGCCGGCCATTCACTTTGAAGGTGGCACTACTCTGACGATCCTAAATTTCAACTGCGCCATAGGGAAAAACATATGAGACAATATACGGGCCCCCCATCGAGACCTCAATTTTCCTGGAAACAGATGAAACCTAGAGTCATGTAAGAGTACTTTCATTCCCGGGGCAAACTCTTTCCTAAAAAAATGTTGATCGTGAAACAACTTCGCCCTCTCTTTGTAAGATCGAGCACTCTCATAAGCCTCAAGCTTAATCTCATCAAGCTTACTCAGTTGCAGCTGTCTCTCCTCACCTGCCTCAGTCAAGTCATAATTGAGCTTATTAGCCCACCAAGCTTTATGCTCTATCTCCACAGGTAAATGATAAGGCTCACCATAAACCACCCTATAAGGTGACATACCTAAGGAAGTTTTGAAAGCCGTCCTATATGCCCAAAGAGCATCCACCAGCCTGTCAGCCCAGTCTTTCCTATTTCTATTCACTGTCTTTTCTAAAATTTGGTTGATCTGCCGATTGGACACTTCAACTTGACCACTGGTTTGGGGATGGTAGGAAGTAGCAAGCCTATAGACTATGGAATACCTCTTCAAGAAGGCATCAAAAGATCTATTATTAAAATGGGTGCCCTGATTACTAATGATAACACGGGGCATACCAAATCTAGCAAAGATGTTCTCCCTAAAAAATTTCACAACAACTTTAGCTCCATTAGTCCTAGAATGGATGGCCTCAACCCATTTAGAAACGTAGTCCACGGCTAACAAAATATACTCATTTCCAAAGGAACATGAAAATAGTCCCATATAACCAATACCCTACATATCAAAAACCTCTACAACAATGATGGGATTTAGTGGCATCATATCTCTCCTGCTTATTCCATCTAACTGCTGGCATCTAGGGCAACTCTTGCAGTACTCAAATGCATCTTTAAACAAAGTAGGCCAGTAAAAACCACGTTAAAGAATCTAAAGTCAATTTCCCTATAAACAGATGGAGCCTAGAGTCATACAAGAGTACTTTCATTCCCAGGGCAAATTCTTTCCTAAAAATATGTCGATCATGAAACAACTTCGCCCTCTCTTTGTAAGATCAAGCACTCTCATAAGCCTTAGGTCTAATCTCATCAAGCTTACTCTGTTGCAATTATCTCTCCTCACCTGCCTCTATTAAGTCATAATTGAGCTTCTTAATGGCCCACTAAGCTTTATACTCTATCTCCACAGGTAAATGATAAGGCTTACCATAAACTACCCTATAAGGTGACATACCTAAGGAAGTTTTGAAAGCCGTCCTATATACCCAAAGAGCATGCACCAGCTTATCAGCCCAGTCTTCCCTATTTCTACTCACTGTCTTTTCTAAAATTTGCTTGATCTGCCGATTGGACACTTCAACTTGACCACTGGTTTGGGGATGGTACGGAGTAGCAAGCCTTGGACTATGGAATACCTCTTTAGTAAGGCATCAAAAGATCTATTATCAAAATGGGTGCCTTGATTACTAATGATAGCACGGGGCATACCAAATCGAGCAAATATGTTCTCCCTAAGAAATTTCACAACAACTTTAGCTCCATTGGTCCTAGAAGGGATGGCCTCAACCCATTTAGAAATGTAGTCCACGGCCAACAAAAGGCACTCATTCCTAAAGGAAGATGAAAATGGTCTCATATAATCAATACCCCACACATCAGAAACTTCTACAACAATGATGGGATTCAGTGGTATCATATCTCTCCTGCTTATCCTACCCAACTGCTGGCATCTAGTGTAACTTTTGCAGTACTCAAATGTATCTTTAAACAAAGTAGGCCAATAAAAACCATATTGAAGAACCTTGACTGCTGTCTTCCTACCACTAAAACATCCCCTACATACCTGGTCATGACAAAAAGTAAGGACACTTTTCACCTCATGGTAGGGAATGCACCTCCTAAAAACTTTATCAGAGTAGTACTTAAACAAATAAAGGTCATCGCAAACAAAGAACTTTATAAGGTTGAAGAATCTATCTCTGTCATTCTTAGTCCAAACCTCAGGGATCCTACCAGCAACTAAGTAGTTCACAATATCAACATACCAAGGATTATGGTGAACATCATACAATTGCTCATCAGGAAAGCACTCAAAAACATTGGACTCACTCCCTCTATCACAGAGGATCCTAGATAGATGGTCAGTTATAAGGTTTTCAGAACCTTTCTTATCCTTGATTTCATAGTCAAATTCTTGCAAAAGTAAAATCCATCTCACAAGTCTAGATTTAGCATCCTTCTTAGAAAGAAGATGCTTAAGGGCAAAGTGATCAATATAAATAATCACATGTGATCGAATAAGATAGGATCTAAACTTTTCAAAACCAAAGATCATAGCCAAAAATTCTTTCTCAGTAACAATGTAATTCAGCTAGTCATCATTCAACGTGTGACTAGCACAGTAAATAACATAGGGTTTCTTATCAATATGCTATCCTAATACAACCCCAATAGCATAAATCAGATGCGATACACATCAATTCAAATGGTTCTCCCCAAATGGGAGGATGAACAACGCGACCAGATGTTAAGGCCTCCTTAAGCTTAGAAAATACCTCATGACACTCTTCAGAGAAATGAAGTGCCACATCCTTAGCTAGCAGATTGGACAAAGGCTTTGTAATTTTACTAAAGTCCTTAAGGAAATGACGATAAAAGCCAGCATGTCCAAGGAAAGATCGCACCTCTTTCACACAAGTGGGAGGGAGAAGATTAACAATCAAGTCAATCTTAGCTTTGTCTACCTCAATTCCATCTCGAGAAGTAGTGTGGTCTAAGATTATACCCTTTTTAACCATGAAGTGACATTTCTCCTAGTTCAAAGTCAAATTTTTCTCCCTACACCTTTCCAACACATTTCCTAGATTACACAAGTAATCATCAAAAGAGATCCAAACACAAAAAAGTCATCCATAAAAATTTCTATACATTGCTCAACTAGATCTGAGAAAATAGAGATCATGTATCTTTGAAAGGTAGCAGGGGCATTGCACAATCCGAATGGCATTCTTTTAGAAGAATATGTTCCAAATGGACAAGTGAAGGTAGTCTTCTCCTGATCCTCAGGAGTAATAGAGATCTGGGTATCGCCGAAATATCCATCAAAAAAGCAATAGAAGGAATGTCCAGCTAACCTTTCTAGCATTCGATCCAAGAGGGGGAGGAAAAAATGGTCTTTCCTAGTGGCAGCATTCAATTTCCTATAATCTATACACACACGCCACCTAGATTAAACTCGAGTAGGGACTAACTCGTTCTTATCATTCCTAATCACGGAAATATCGGTCTTCCTAGGAATAACTTGAACAGGGCAAACCCATTTACTATCAGAAATAGGATAAATAATCTCATGGTCTAACCAATTCAACACTTCCTTCTTAACTACTTCCTACAAAGTAGGATTCAAACGCCTTTAACGGTCACGGTAGGGTTTAGCATTGTCCTATAAATGAATTCTATGTTGCACAACAGAAGGACTAATACTCTTGATATCCTCTAAAGTCCATCCTAAAGCTTCCTTGTTCTCTCTAAGTAAAGAAATCAGTTTGTCCTATTGGTCCCGGTCCAGATCAGAAGCAATTATAACGGGTAAGGACTCACCGGGTCCTAGGAATGCAAACTTAAGAGAATCAGGAAGGGGCTTCAATTCAAGAGCAACAAGGGAAACAGATTCAGCAGCAGATTCAAACACAGCAGTGAGCAAACAATCAGCAGTAGAGCATAAGTCATTAAATTCAAACACATCATATTCAGGCTCATCATCTATAAGAAATGACTTATACTCAGTAGCAAATACATCATCAAAAGCATCACCGAATACATAATTCCCTACCCAATTAAAAGTAGAAAATTCCATATCATCAAATCCAGAAGGCTATCTTTGCACGTTAAAAATGTTCAATTTCACAGTCATGTTGCCAAGAGATAGTCTCATCATACCATTCCTGCAGTTAATGAGGGCATTAGCAGTAGCCAAGAAAAGACGTCGTAGAATCATAGGAACTGGACTTAGATAAGTTGGACACCTTCTCAGTTTCGATCACAACAAAGTCCACTGGGTAAATAAATTCACCCACTCTAATCATTACATGCTCGACTATCTCCCTGGGCACCCTAGTCGATCTATCAGCCAGTTAAATGACCATCTTAGTACGTTTTAGCTCATCTAACCCTAACCTCTCATACTCAGTAAAAGATATCAAGTTAACACTAGACCCTAGGTCAAGCGATGCTCTGTGAATGAGCTGGTCTCCTATGACTATAGACACAGTAGGGCAACCGGGGTCCTTACACTTCACCGGGATCTGCGAAAGGATAAAATTAGCACAAGATGTCAAGAAATCCTTCTTAGGTACACCAGTTGCTCTCTTTGTCGTACATAACTCCTTTAAGAATCGAGCATGAGGAGGCATCTGCTGAATAGCATCGAGCAAGGGAATGTTAATCTTTACTTAAGAGAAGGTCTCTCTCATCTTTTCAATATGATCTTGATCTTTCTTCTTTAGCCTATGGGAAAAAGGAGGCAAAGGCATCTGGATTTTCTCAGAAGAAGAAGGGGAGGAAGAATTCTTAGAAGGTGAAGAACCTACCGAGTCAGAGGAGTCTGTCTCTTGAAGTTTCTCTTTCTTAGAAGGTGAGTTAGGAGAGGGAGGACTATCTGAAGCATTGGGGATATCATTAGTAGTATTCCCTGACCGACTCGATGGACTAGTCTCTGGAGGAGAAAAGGGAGAAGAATTCTGGAAGAATTGGTGAGGGTACCTGCAAGATTTATGAGGATTTCTAACTTGGTTATCAACCTCTCGACTAGAACGGAGAGATATAATCGTATTGACTTTCCTCACAGGCTCATTAGGGTTACCAGAATAAGGGGAGACATGACCCTTAGGGTTTACCTCAGGTTGACTCGGAAAAGTACCTGGTTTCCTGGAAGATGATGCTAACTGGAAAAATTGTTCTGTCATCATTCTCATTATTCTTTCCATGTTAGCAGTAATCATTCTCTCCACATTGTTATTAATTCTCCTTTCCAATTTATCAATATTAGTATAACTAGGAGAAGGTTGAACTGGAGCTATCGGAGGTGGAAGTCTATGTGTGATCTCTAAAAGGAGTTTAAAGGGTGAGAGATGTGCTGGGAGTTGTTTCCAGGAAACATCCTAGGTTAAGAATTAGGAGCCATAGAATTTGGTCCACTGTTCCATGAAAAGTTAGGGTGATTCCTCCATCCTGAGTTGTAATAAAGGGAGAAAGGCTCATTTTTAGGTCTTTGTAAGGCCAAACTCGCTTGCTCTTGTTCAGTTACTAACTGATGAGCAAAATAAGGACAAGTACCCAAAGAATAATAAGAACAACACACTATAGAGGTCTGAGATAATTGGGACATCTAGGGAGATAATCCCTTCAACATATTTTCTAAAACAGCAATCTTAGACTCTAAGTGACTAATATCAGAGACAGAATGCAAACCACCTCTTGCAAACTTAGAACTCAGGTCGTCATCATGCACAGTTTTTCACTGCATTGTTTTCTCACCTAAGTCCTCTAAAAACTCCCAAGTAGCTGTGGGGTTCTAAGAAAGAAAACCATCCTGACACATGGACTCTACCATGGTCCTAGTCTGTTGGTCAAGTCCTTCATATACAATTTGGCACAAACGTGCTTGGTTTAAAATATGATGGGGACATTGCGCCAACAAAGTTTTTAACCTATCAAAATATTTCCAAAATGATTCCCTATCAAGTTACGCAAATTGATTAATTTCATTCCTCAGCTTAATAGTCTTGGCATTAGAAAAATATTAACTTAAGAACAATCTTACAAAATCATTCCAAGAAGTAACAGAATTAGCAGCCAAGCCATACATTCAACGTTTAGCATAATCTTTCAAAACAAAAGGAACCAATTTCATTCGCACAACATCAATGGGAATATTAGGAAAATGCATCATAGAACAAACTTTTTTGAATTCCCTCAAAAACAAATAAGCAATCTCTAAACCTGTGAATTTATGGAGCATCTAAGTATAATGGGGTTTCAATTCGAAGGTCACATTTGGTGCAAGATTAGGCATAATAAAATATGATGGCAAAGCAGTCCTAGGAGGATGGAACATATCACTCAAAGTCCTTTCTTGTGTCATATTTCCTAATGCAAGTTTAGGTTCAGATTCGGGTCCTAAGTTAGGGTCGAGCTCACTTCTAATAAGTCTTTGATTTTTAGGGTCTTTAACCCAACTAGTCATATAAATCCCACACGTTCACCAAAAAGTTCTATTTTTGGTCTTTTTCTCTTTCTATTTTTTTTTTTTTTGAATTTTTGAATTTTCTAGTATTTTTCTTCTTTTTTCTTAAACACAGAACCAAATCAAAATATTACTCAACCCTAAAGATGATTTACAAACAAAAGGCAACCAAATCAAAAAGTTAATCAATCTCTAAAATAAAAATAAAAATAAGACAAGTCACAACAAAAACCAAATTCAACTAAAACTATAATTCAATTTTAAGTAGCTTGTTTTTAGAGTTCTTCATTCAATTTTTTTTTTTTTTTTTGGGCAGTTCGAGTTTTTCTATGTTTTTATGGATTTTGGATTTTTCAAGAAATGAACTAAATTAATCTCAACTAATAACGAATAAGGAGAGTGAGTCTAAGTATAAGCAATTAATAAGAACGTAACTAAGAAAAAGAAAAATGCTCAAACAGAAGGAAACAGAAACCTGCAATTTTGTTTTTGAAGTTTTTAAAATTTATAAATTTTTTTGTGGTTTTCAAGTTTTTCTAATTTTTTTCAATTTTAGGCTTTTCTAATTTTTTTGGATTTTTGGATTTTTCACGAAATGGCTAAGCTAAGTAATAATTAATAATGAAATAAATAAGTAAGACATAACATATGCAACTAATAAGAAAATAAAAATATGACCTAATCTTATGCCGTCATCCCCGGCAACGGCGCCACAAACTTGTATGATAAATTTGAATGTAAAACAGAATGCTGCAAGCGTACAGCTTCCGGTGTAGTACTTGAGGGTCGTTTCCTCAAGGACGATGGAAAGACTTAGGTCACTGAAATTTTTAAAACTAACATTACCTAAACCTAAGGAAATACTTGATTTAGAAAATTTTAACTAGGTAATGAAAAGGACCTCAACAAAGAGAAGTAAATCAAGAAAAACTTGAAGGGATAACCATTTAGAGACCTAAAACATAGGGGGGGAAAAAAAAAGAAAACCACACTCGAGACTTGAAGAAATAACGATTAGGAAACCCAAGTAACCAAACCAAGCCACTAAGCCTAACAATTAAGAAACCTAAGAAAATAAACATGAAGGAATAATCAACAAGAAAAACTAAAGCATAGATCAACACAACTAAACTACCTTAAACAATCTAAATCGAGCAACGAAACCAAATAGCAAAACATTCGAACCATATCAACCAAATAGCAAATCATTCGAACCATCAAAACATGCCAAACCAAATAGCAATCTAACCATATCAAACCATTGTTCGTGCCATAGCAAACAATGAACCCATGTCAACCATATCAAGCCATCTATGCAATGAAACCATTGTAGGTTAAACTTCAGAATAGCCATGAAACCATAGCAAACTAAGTCAAGCTAAAATCATATTAGCAAAACCATTCGACCTACCATCAAACCATAATATTCAGAAAAAACCATCAAACTATATCCACAAAACCAAAACCATAATATATCAACAAAATCATAGCAAATAACTTGATCTAAATGCATC
The DNA here is from genome assembly GCA_029747015.1 of Carnegiea gigantea. NCBI lineage: Eukaryota > Viridiplantae > Streptophyta > Magnoliopsida > Caryophyllales > Cactaceae > Carnegiea > Carnegiea gigantea. The sequence goes on along the minus strand of JAKOGI010000270.1, from coordinate 223,939 downwards.
CAACCATCAATCCATCATCATCATTCAGCCGAACCATTTATAGAACACACAACATAAATATCAGAATCCAGGCCATCAAAATCGAAAACTAAGCTACAATTATTCATAAAGCATAAATGAAGTTTAGGATGTAAACCCAAACCATGCCCTGGGTAGAACAGCGAAGCAGAACCTTAAACTGAGGAAAAGACGAGATTTCAGAATTGACGGAAAAGACACCAATACTGTGTTCAACTAGATGAAAATAGGGGAGGGGGTTGGGTCCGAAATTCAATAAAACCATCACCTAATTCTTACAAGAATGAGCTAAGTCCATGAATTACAACCAGGAAACATGAAATTGCAGCATAATTATATGAAATTCGAACCCAAAACCCACACGAACATCAAACCCTAAACAAAATCTCCAAACCCTAACTCTGAAAAATCGAAAAATGCATATGAAATCCAAACTAAAACTTCAAAATCAAAACTAATTCGACCTAAAAGACCTCCTAACCTCTTTACTAGCGCCGACTAATGTTGATTTATACTCAAATGCCCTTCAGTCGCTACCCTTGATTTGCAGATGAGGTGGACGATGAAGATGATGCCACTGGTGTGTGGTGCTGGCGCCCTTAGCGTAAACCTCGGTGATGGGTGAGGGTGGTGGATGCGCTGGCATGGCTGAAGAGAGAGAGAGATGGAGATGAGGAAGATGGAGATGATGGAGCAGGGGAGGGGTTTCGGGTTCTCTGGTTTGGGGTCTTTAGCCGAGAAGAGAGAGAAGGTGAAATGGGGGGGTGTTTTGATGTTAGGTGCCTAGTATGTGGGGCGGGATGGGTAGAATTATTTAGGTTTTCCTTTTATTATTTTTCTTTTTTTCTTTTGGGTCAAAGAAGATGTTGGGCCTAGCAATTCGGGTTGGGTTTGAGTCAAGCTGGCCCAAATCTTCATTTTTGGTATTTTTCCATCCTTTTTTTTCTCGCATTTTTTCCAAAATATTCAAAATATACAAAACAAAATAAAATCAAATAAAAACCTAAAAATAACGATTATAACGAGCATAAATTGGGTATAAAAATATCGTAAAAATAACACATTTTTGGCACGAACATCTATAATCCCCATTAGATGTTGTGATAGCAACCATTACTCAGCCCAACCTAACTCATGAAAACAAAATAAAGAAACTGTACACGAGAAAATTGCACAAGAAAAAACCTTCAGTGAGGTCGAGATCTATTGTCACCAAACACATATGTTTGCCAGCTTTGGCTACCTGCCTTTATGAAATTTTTATCTACTGCAAAGGTAGTGGCAACAGTTTGCATTTTGCAAAGGCAATGATAGCAGTTTACACAATTCCCAAATTAGAAGAAATGACAGCAATTAAGAAGCACGTTCTATGCCATTTCAGCTTCCAGGACAATGGCATCATGACCAGGATCTAGAAATGACAATGAAGCCCCTTTATTCAAGGTGGTAAAAAGCAACCAAAATTACATCAAATCAGGACTTTATCTGTGTAATCCAACAAACCATAGGCTATATTCCAGACTCCCAACAAAACTTTAGGGGTAAAAAGAAACATAACAAGAAAAAACGTCACCAATCAAGGAAGTAACTGCAGAGCTAAGGAAACAAGCACTACAAGAAGGGATGTTGTAGTATACGTTCTCCTGTTGCACTCCTAATGTACTACAACAGGGGATACATCATAAGCAACAGTAGATAGTCTACTCATAATACCTCGTTACTCCAGTGTTAAGACTCCTCTAAAGATCATAATCAGCATATTTATTGTTTGTATCTAAACAAAAGCATACCTAGACACTAATGCCATTTTTAGGTGGACCCCCTCCGGGATAGATCCACAAAACCTGAAAAACAAAGCTGATAGATTTCAGCAAAGACAAGGACATAAGGCACTGCCAACTCAGCAAGCCTGTGCCACTTGAGCCTAAATTAGATTAAGCCAACCAATGAGATTGGCACTATACCTAAGCAACCTTCTGAAACCACCAGTAAAAAATAACTTGCTTCTTGATGTTTATTTATGTTCGGAAATAGTGAAGCTAGTTGCTTTGAGGAAGACAACATGGCAAACAAGAGGAAAGCACCATGGTTGAACTACCGCTCTATTAGGCTTCAGTGCATTGGGATTCCTACATTCATAGAATGTTTGGAAAAGGAAAACTACTTCTAATGCCATTATTCCTCCGGTGCATTTAAAACCTGTTGACCTGGAGATGCTGCAATGCTCAGAGCTTATTGAATGTAGTGAAAGAATTGAACCACATCCTCCAAATTTATCATTGGCACATCCGTAGAAGACTTCTTTCAAACCAAAAAATGACAATGCAGCTGCACACATTATGCATGGGTCATACCTGACATAGAGCATGCACTCCAAAAGCCTCTTAACAACATCAGATTGCGAAAGCCTGTCCCCCTGCCACTGTTTTAGTAGACCATCAATAGCTTCCATTTCTGCATGTCTTGTGGCATTTCTTGTCTCATTAGGATGATTACTTCCAGACGCAATGACATTCCCATTCTCTACAATCACACAATCAACTGGAACTTCAAGTCTCTGCAATGCTAGTTTTGCTTTCTGTATTATAAGCTCCATGAATACATGCGAATCAGGAGAATCTGCTTTAATAGTTCCCATCTCCAAAGAAGTCTATGCAAAAGACTCCTCAGATTGAGTAGTTCAACTTCAAATACAAACTACAGAGTACTAAAGTAGCTAGGCCTTTCGTTTAAAAGACAATTGCAACACAGTGTATTACCTTTCTTCAAAAGATGTGAACGGGAACTCCAATATGCATTTAAACATAGAAGTAAGCATGTGGTGGCACTTCTCGCAATATAGAGCAAAAACTAACTTTAGGACCATTACAGATCTCATTTTGTACATGGACTTTGGGCAATAGGGAGATGAGGCAACTTTTTTTGGGGCAATTTTTTTTACCATGGATTGCAGTAGACAAAAGCAAATGTTTAATAACTATCCTTCTTTTTTCCCTTTTGTTTTGTTGAAGGATCAGGCCATCAACGATTTTCACTTTTTAATATAGTGTATAATGGAAATGGTTGCCCTGCAATTCAAAAGCCCGCTCCCCTCCCCCCCCCAAAAAAAAGGAAGCACCTTGCCTAGCAAAGACTGCAGAATGTGGATTTAGATTTGGATCAGGCTCAGACTTATCAGTTACAAACACCAAAAGTAGAACAACAAAGGAATGCAAGGGAATAGAGATGTTTATGGCGTTTGTAACCCCCTGGCTTATCTATATATATATATATATATATATATATATATATATATATATATATATATATATATATATATATATATATATATATATATATATATGTATATATATATATATATATGAACAAAAGAATTACATATCTAACTTATAACCTGAAAAGATCCAGGGAAAATCCAAAACCTTACTTCTCCTCACTAACAATTGTGCTTGATCACTTCCTTAGTATGCGGAAAAGAGGAAAGAGAATGGGGAATTTTTATAATGCATTTACGTTTGATGAATTTTTGCATGACAAGGCACATAAGACATTTTAGAGTCATAATGTAAAAGGGAACTTAACACATACAAAACCATAACGTAAACATGAGCTTAAAACTCCAAAGAAAGCCGTCCACCTCCATTGTCTTAACAACCTTACTTTAAACATAAAAACTTAGTTAAATACCTTTAAACATACCTACTTACTAATGAAGATAATGTATAATAAGTTAACCAAATAGGCAAGGAGTCTAAACTCTTAAAGGTACTTCGGCAATACCATCCCAAGTCAGCGAAGCCAAGTATCAACTTATTTCTCTCTCTATTTGGACACAAATCTTAACCTTCTCACTTAGACAACCTTACGTCTCCAGGTCATCCAAACTTAAAAGTATACCAAGCTTAGATCCCTTTTGTACCAGGGATGCATGAGTCCCCTCACTAGGCTTAAGCTTGAAGTTTCTAGTGTACTCCTCCAATACACATTATTCTTATATAGCTTACTTATATGCATATTCATATACATATTAAGTCGTAAGCTTTTATTATGAAGGTATGTAGTCTTCTACCGATACCAATTTTGATACCATTTTCTTAGTCTTACTAAAGAGATAACTAGCTACTTATTTATGGTGACCTTTATTTAAGCCACCTTTAAATGAATTATTCATTACCCGAAAATTAATAAGTCATGTAAACATGTGTTATCAATCACCCTAGTACATGTTAAAAGTTATCCCTCAAGGATTTCGTCACACTATAATGCTTTCATGAAACAGTCTTACATAAGAGTGTGTTTTCTTATATTTTTGCTAACCAAGACAGGGCCCTATAAACTACTTTATGTTTAGTTTATGACGAAAGGAATAATTGACAACAATATCTACATGGTCTTGACTTGATAACATAGAAGCAAGTTTAGAATCCCATAATTCTCAAATTATATGAGTTCAAGGCCAAGTAAACTTGACAGTCAAAACAGACAGGAACTGAGTTTGACTTGAAACAAAGCATTTACAATAAAACTTTGCCAAAATATATAAATTTCCATTGTCATATCAATCTTCTACCAAAATCATTTATAAATCTTAGCTAAACAAGAGATGAAATAGAAGAAGAGTTTCAGAAATTGGTTTACATATGAGGGGTTTTCTAAAACAATGTCCAACAACAATGGAGGTCCAGGGAAAGCTAAAAATTCTAAAAGACGGAAGATATTTCAAATTGCTAAATCATCTAAGCCAATCTTATTTTCACACTAAATTTGAAAATTTTGACTTTAAATTCAGGGAATATGATTGCTCCAAAGCCTAATAGTTTTGCAAAAATATTTTCTAGAACAATTACAGGTTATTTTGCTCTAATAGGAACTGTAAGCATAAAAGTTCAAAATCACATATCACAAATCATAGACAAATTCATATTATAAACCCAAACAACTCCAGCTTACTCAAAATAATGTCCCCTTCAGAATTCCAGAAAAGGGGGGGGTGAGATGAGCAAGAGCTGAATATTGGGTTGAATAGAAAGTTTGATTTCTGATATACTAATTTAGGCTGTGTGACATCTTGAAACCAACCATATCACCACCCGAAACAACATGCACACCACAGAAGGGTCCAAACTTCTTACCCATTTTAGGATCATCAAATTCAACCTACTTGACAAAATCATATTATAATTTGGTAGTCTAATAACATATTATACAAGGGAAACCGTAAATTAGCAGGTTAAGAATCTACTACACTTCAAAATTGATAAATGTTTAGATTGTAGCTCTCCTTCTAAACCGGGTTCCTTCCTCAATATTTGTCGCTGGGGTCTATACCCACAGGACGAGCAGGCAATCCTCAATTAGCTTCTCTTCGGTCTTCCTTACCTCCTCCTTGAAGTGGTAGTGGATTAGGGAGCTCACTTCGGCATACTTAATGCAGCCACCTCCTCCTTTCTGTTTATACTAATTTTTCGCTTCCCTCTTTTGCTCAACGTTCCAACTTCCAACTTTCAAGGGCTAGGTGAGAATTAGGTTTCTAATTCTTTTTTTTTCCCTTTTATTGTTGTTATTACCCCACTGAATGGAGAAAATTTGTGACGGAAGAATTCTATTTTCATGAGTCAATAGTCACTAACTTTCATTGTAAATATCACCAAATAGAATTGGCATAGATTTACACTAACATGATGTGAGCAATTAAATGACAAGTATCAACATGAAGATAAGGGGTTTTAAGAATAAAATTTATAATGAACCAATTACCTCAAGAAGGTGCACTTTTCGTTGTACTTCTTCTAGGTGCAAATATAATTTCTTTAACCTAAAACCAAATTTGATAGTTGGCACTTATTCAATCAGAGTATGTCAAAAGTTTGACATTGTCACCAACAAACTATTATAAGAGCAAAATAAATTTTGAATACATCATGTTTTTTGGTGTTGGATAAGGAGGTTGAAAAAACTGAGTGTGTAACCAACCAAACAATGAGTATGCTAGGAGATATTTACATCAACTCATCAATCATAGAATTTGCTACCAATACAGGTTGGTTCAAGTAGTTTGACACTTATTTCTCTCAAATAAGGTTTTAGGTTTGAGTCTTGTGAACGGAGAAAATCTATAATGGGAGAGCTCTACCCCCCCTTCTTAGACCAACAGTAGCTTGACTCCAGTGAAATGAAGGATTCAAAATAATCATAAAATTTGCTTGGCATACTAGTACAAGTGGTAACGTTCTTGCGATGTTTTTGGGCTTTGAGTGGACCTAGACGATGTACACTTGGCTGGAGGAGTTAATAACTACTTACCCTTTTGATGGTCATAGTTCACATCATTATACTACTTCATGTGACTTAAGCTTAACTTTTCAATAAACAAGAAGAAGTATCATGCATTGAAAATTTGTCTAGAGACAAAGAACAAGTGAAAGAAACATAGAAGAGTCCAATTGCCTATAACAAGTTAACATGATAAAAGTTATGACTTCTTGCACTCACAGCCACTTGTGCTTTCATTTTTAGGTGAATTATGCATCACTATTTTTGTTGTTGAATTTGGGAAGTTTAAGACATCTTCATGCATAAAAAAGTAACTTTTTAATTTTTATCTTCCAAGGTTAAGACTAACTAATCTAGGTTCGCAAAAGAATATTGTCGCAATGGTGTAATCATTGCATGAAAGGAGAAATTTTCACATGGATTACTCAAGGTTTTCTTTTTATCATGTTGTTCAATTTCTCTCTTTCTCTCTATTTTTTGGGGAAGAAGGGAAATTTATCATTATGTCGTTGTGAAGAATTCTATAGTTTGGAGAGAATTGTGTGTTGCCCTCTCGTAGCCAATGCTATTGTATTTATATGCGGAACAGGATATGATACAAAACCTAAATAAGATACAATTATACATAAGAAAGGACTCAACCTCAATATCAATTCTAATCCTTTACAAATATGACTCCAACTAGATAGCCTAAATCTAATAGATATGGTAATACCTCCCCTCATGTTGGCGCGTGGAGATTCACAACGCCCAACTTGCCTAACAGAGAGTGAAATTAACGTTGTCCCAAGGCTTTGGTAAAGATATCGGTCAATTTCTCGGTAGTTGGTGTGTATCGAGGAGAGAGGACTCCAGAGAGGATACGCTCTCAAACAAAATGGCAGTCAACCTCAATATGTTTGGTGCGCTAATGGAAAATCGGATTGTTAGCGATGTGAAGCATGGCTTGATTGTGGCAATAAAGATGAGCTGCAGGAATGATTAGGCTGAAAGAGAGAAGTAAATTGTGAATCCAGACAACCTCACTAGTAGTGTTGGCCATAGCGCGATATTTAGCCTTAGCCGAAGATCTAGAGATAATATCTTGTTTCTTAGTCTTCCATGAGACTGAGGCGTCACCAAGCTTAACAAGATAACCAGTAGTGGACTGGCGCGACATCCGACAACTAGCCCAATCGAAATCACAATAGACAAACATTTGAAGATTGTTCTGAGCAGTTATAAGTTTTCCTTATCCAGGTGACGATTTCAAATAACGTATGACTCACACAGCAGCATCCTAATGCCCTTGTCTAGGATCATGCATAAATTGGCTAAGAATGTTGATAGCATAGGTGATATCGGGACATGTAATAGTAAGATAAATAAGACGCTCAACCAATCGGCGATATCGCGAGGGATTAGCAATAGCCTTACCAGACTCACTGGATAACCTGTGATTTTATTCCATGGGGAATGAAGTGGGTCGGGCACCAATCATACCAGACTCGGACAGTATATCCAAAGTATACTTGTGTTGGCACAAATACAGGCCGTTAGGTGAATGAGTGGCCTCAATGCCCAAAAAATATTTCAATGGCCCAATATCCTTGATTTTGAAGCACTTGTGAAGATATTGCTTGAATCCATCGCAAGCAGTAGAATTGCTCCCTATGAACACTAAGTCATCCACATATATCATGAGTGCAAGGAAAAGGCCATTCTTTCGGTAGAGAAATAGACAATGGAACCATAGGCGGAGAGAGTGGAGGCTAATTTAAAAACCCTTGTCGGGGTTCTTATCGGTGTCCATGTAAAGATTTTTTCAACTTACAGACCAGATGGGGTTGAGGCGGATGAAAACCTGGCAATGGCTTCATGTAAATTTCCTCATCGAGGTCACCATGCAAAAATGCATTAAGAACATCCATCTGATAAAGTGGTCATCCTTGTGACACAACAACATTCAGTACACACCGAACTGTAACCATCTTGGCTATGGGAGCGAAGGTTTCAGTAAAATCTTCTTCTTCAACCTGTGTACTGCCAAGAACCACTAAATGCGCCTTGTAGCGCTCAATACTACCATCGGCGTGGTACTTGATCTCATGAACCCACTTGCACTCAAAAGCTCGTTTCTTAGGTAGGAGAGGAACAAAGTCCCAAGTATTATTATCTTCTAAAGCGGCAATCTCATGTGCCACGGCTTCTTGCCATTGAGGAACTTGAACAGCTTGAGAAAAATGCTGAGGCTCAAAGTGAGATGTAATTGAAGCAAGCAATGCACAATAAGAAGGAGAAAAGAAGTCATAACTAAGGAAATGGGATAAAGAATATTCGGTACCTGAAGAGCCTTGATGAAGCGGTTCTGAGGTGGGTGTGTAATAGCATGACAAACATAATCTCGGAGATGTGCGGGAGGTCTTTGTTGGTGTTGAGATCTGACGCTGGGAGGCTCTTCCATGGTCAAAGTAGGCGAATCATTTTCATGGCCCTGTCCATCACAATTCACAGGGCTTGCGTCATTTTCAGTAGCATCTGTGCCTGGATCCGTTGGGCCTGTGAGGAGTGGATTGGACTTCTCGGCAGCATCACATGGGCCGCTGGCCCAGCAGAGGAGGCACAGGAACTGGGCTCCTGATTAGCAGGTGGAGAGCTCAGGCTAAGCTCCTGGCGAGCCGGCCGAGGCCCAACAAATATGGGTTGAGGTGTCTCATCCCCACATCCATAATTGGCTAATGGACAACGGGCTGGGTTGCTGTCTTAAACACTGATGGGCTCCCGTGAGGCTATGGTAATTCATTTCGAATCTGTTGGTCTTCATGATGCTCAAACGGAAAGATGCTCTCGTAAAATAGCACATCTCGTAACACAAATACCTTTTTAGTGTCCAAATCATATAATTTCCATGCTTTTGACTGAATGGATACCCCAAAAAAATACACCGAGTAGCCCGAGCATCAAATTTGTCATGATGTTCTCCATGACTATGAGCATAATACAAACAATCAAAAATCTTAATATTGTCATAGTTAGCCTTTACAGCAAACAAGACCTCATAAGGGATTTTCGATGCGAGCAGTTTTGTAGGGGTGCGATTCATAAGATAAGCTGCAGTGAGGACACACTCACCCCAAAAATTAATGGGTAAAGAAGCTTGAAACGTAACGCTCTTACGACATTGAGAATATGGTGATTTTTCAGTTCAACTCGCCCATTCTATTGAGGTGCGTCCACACAAGAGGTCTCTTGAATAATCCCATTCTCATGAAACTAAGCTTGGAGGGGACGATTTGTGAACTCCTTCCCATTATTGCCACGTACCTTCTGAACACAGAGATTAAATTTGGGTCCATACCATAGAGCATAAATTCACAAATTTCCCATACACTTCCATTTTATCTTGTAGCAAATATAACCAAATAGCACGTGTATAGTCATCAACGATACACAAAAAATAATGACAGCCACTTAGACTTGGTGTATGATAATGTACCCATAAATCGCAATGTATTAGCGCAAAGGGTCTACTTGCTCTCGATTCACTAATTGAGAAAGTATTTCGAGTCTGTTTTGCCCTATGGCAAATATCAGAACACCCAAAAACATTTTTATTTACCTTAAAACCAAAATCTACAAACAAAGCAATTAAAATACCAACTAACGGATATCCAAGACGCTGGTGCCAAACAATAGGATCTTTGTTCTAAAGAGCAGCAAAGGCAGTTCCGCCCGCATCATGGTTCAGATAGTACACCCCATTCCTGATCTCACCCGCTTCAATTAGCTTCTTCGAGTGAAGTCCCGAATAATATAAAAATTATCACCGTAAGTGATAATAGAGTTGTTATCCTTGCCAACCGATGTACGGATGTTAGGTTGCAGGTAAAAGTTGGGATATATAGCTCATGTTTCAAAATTAGCCAACTTTCTAAATCAATAGCTCCTGCTTCTTTAACCAAGGCCACCTTTCCATTTAGCCCAAGAATTTTTATTGCTTCAGGCAACTTAAAGAGACTAGCAAACATATCTAATTCATAAGTCATGTGATAGGATGCTCCTGAGTCAAGCACCCGCTGCTTACCATTCATTCTTTCTTTATTCTCTCTCTCTTTAAACAAGTTAAAGAGAGCTTCTACCTGCTTAAGTGAGAAACCCCCCACTTGGCTAACTCTGTTTCTGAACTTGCTCGGCCATCCCCGTGTCCACCAACAAGCAATTTGGGGGGTATCCAATCAATTTTGAAGGCAGTGACATTGTGAGCCGGTCCAGTGACCTTTGCATCTTGCATGGTACTCTAGCCATGGCACCCTCTTCAACGCTTGACCCATCGCCGATCTGTCCGTGATTCCAAGAGCAATTTTAACCCACATTAGCTCGATTGGGTCGTCGGTTTTGCCAATTTAGGGGGTATCCAATCAATTCAAAACATTAGCTCTTCTCGTGGCCTAGCTTTTAGGAGTGTGCACACTTTGGTCGATTCCCATCCGTGTTCTAGTACCTGTCGTTGCATTAAACGCCGCCACTTCGGTCGAATGACTCAGCTCCATGTCTCAGCTCATGTTCTGTTGTCTTTCTTCTCTGGTAACCATTGAGTATACTTTATTCAAGTTGGGCAATGGTTCGATACTGAGGATATTGGATCTTGACAACTCCGAATTAGGACACTCCATGAGGAATTGGTGAACCCTTTTGGACTCCTGATATTTGAACAAGTTGAAATCTTTGACACACTAGCAATGAGGCATCAGCAGGTATGCATCGAGTTCATCCCACAAAGTTTTGAGCTTTGTAAAGTAAACACTCACACTAGTTGTTCCTTGGTCTGTGAACGTGCTTTCTCTTCTCAGTTGATGAATTCTAATTTCATTGCCCTGAGAGTATCTCTCTTTCAAATCAGTCCAAATTTGACTCGCCGTTTATGCGTTTGTGACGGAACCGTAAAGTCTTTTGTCAAATACGTTGTATAGCCACGCAATGACCATGGAGTTACACTTCTCCCCGGCATGAACATCTAGGGAAGATGAATCAAGCCTTGTTATATCGCCATTCACAAACCCAAATTTAGTTTTGGATTTCAATGCGTTGGTAAGTACACGACTCCAATTTGCATAATTCTCACCATCCAAACAGATTGGGGAAATAATGTTAAAGGGGCTATCCGAACTACAAAGGCAGATCTTGGATCATTGGAATCGATCACCACCTTCTCCTTCGTGTCGTCTTTGCCCGTTGTATTAACACAGACTTATGTTATTCTGTGTGTTGCTCTGATACCATGAAGAATTCTATAGTTTGGAGAGAATTGTGTGTTGCCCTCTCCTAGCCAATGCCATTGTATTTATATGTGGAACAAGATATGATACAAAACCTAAATAAGATACAATTGTACATAACAAAGGACTCTACCTCAATACCAATTCTAATCCTTTATAAATATGACTCCAACTAGATTGCCTAGATCTAGTAGATATGGTAATACGCTGCATTGTTTTCTCTTTCATTTAATAACATTTCAATTAGCTCATATGGACGCTAGAATTACCTGAGTGTTAAAAACCATATTCTATGTATGTTTCTCCCATTGATGTTGCAGTTATGGGAACCAAAAATTGTTCAGAATGTTGGACAACAAATTGATTCAGCCAATTTTTTTCCCTAACAAAGACATTAAAAAGGCTTTTTTCTCAATTTCAAACAAGAAGTCACCAAATGGTCTCATTACTGGATCTTCAAAGCTAAATGGAACTTTATTGGTGCTGTAGTAGTGGAGCAAGCAGTTTTGACATTTTGTAGCCTAGGTAATTTTAAGCCAACGACATGTTCCAATATGATATTTAAGTGCATGATAGAGGTGTTATGCCAAGATTGAAGCAATGTTGTCTAGCTTCGTCAACCGAAATCAAAGGGCCATTATTTTTTGTAAGGAACTTGTTCATGAGGTGATGCTTTACCGAAGACTTGCCAATGGGTAAAAGGGAAGAATATTAATCTTATACGTGATGAAGCTCAGTTGGTGGAATGAAATACAATTTGTCTTCCCAAGAAATATGGTTATTTGGGGTTGAAGAATATTGAATTATGAACAAAGTCGTTGATATGAATTATGTGTGGGATGCGATTCCTAGGAAGAATTAATGTATTAGGGTGAAATGGGTACATCCAATGTACACCAAAGACACTGATATTGAAGGATTTTGCTTAAAAGTTACTTATATTGGTAATGGATTTGGAACGAAGTATGCAAGATAAGAGGTGTATTTATAGAATATGCTCAGAAGGAATTAGCATATCATCGAATTGCCAAAAAGTTATAATTGTCTCATATATGTTCCCAAGCACAGTTTGACAGTGTGCTTCTTCATGCATGATAAGTTACCAAGTAAAAGAAGGTCGCAAAATATGAGTATTTATACTTATTGTGCCTTCTGTCCAAATGGAGATGAAGATTAGGTGCAGTTAATTATCATAAGCAACATCATTATAGAAGCAATTAGAGATCTTATTTCACTATGGGTGAAGATTTAGGTGCACATAGTCTCCACCAGCTGCACAATTGGATTATGGGTAGAAGCATCAATTCTACCCAAAACAAGGTATTGGCAGGGTGCCATTAGTGCTATTTACTACTTGAAATACGGGGAACATGACTTTTTTAAGACACAGAAAATTAAAACAATTGCAGTGCACATTTTGTAAGACTGAACTTAAAAACGATTGAGGTCTAGTAGCTCATTTAATAGAACAACAAAAGCAATATGTTAATTATATGAGATGTAGGCTAGAAATAGCATAAATTGTGCAAAGAATTGAGCTTGTATTTGGTTTAACCTAGCAATATGCTAGGACAAGGGCAGACATGAAGGTATTTGCCATTTTACCAAAAATCCCCAAAAAAATTAAAAATATATACTTGAGTGGCAGAGACGTGTAACATAATTAAGGTATACATCTAATGAAACAATGCATTGGGAACCTATAATTGAAAATTTTCAAGCACCTAAGATGCAAAAACAATTTCATATATCCTTATCAACGTAACATAGTAGTGGCACAACAACAAAATTACCATATAATGCTTTGTAATGTATCTGCGGTATACTAAGAAACTCACTCTAACATATGCATGAACATGAAATCTTTAAGACTGCGTTTGGTCCTTAGAAAATTTGGTGGAAAGAAAAGTTGAAGGAAAAAAATGTGAAGGAAAAAAAAGTAGGGAGAAAATGAATTATTTTCTCTTGTCTGGATTGAGAAAAAAATATAAGAATTTAGATGAGAAATTTGAATGTTGATGAACTACTTGAATCATGTTGATGTCATCTAAGCAATGTGAGGTTGTAAGAGGTTGGGAATTTCCCGCAAACCTTCCTCACAATTTTATGATGAAAATTTTATCACTTGTTTCTGACAATTTTTCCACATAACTTTCCTCCATATTTTTTGTCTTTGTGATTTTCTCTAAAGCAAACATAAAAAAAAAAAAGGTAACTTTGCCAAATTCTTTTCTTTCCACTAAATTTTTCAAGGTCCAAACAGAACCCAAGAGAATATAGAAGAAGAAAAATAAACCACTATGAAGAGATCATGTTTCAAAGTAATGTACAAATACTACTAGTGGCAAATTCAAGGACGTTGTCCAAGGAAGATAACAAGATTTCTCATCCTTAGGCAATGCCGCTCCTACATTTTTAGCAACGTATCAAATATGATAAACTATTTCTTTTTGGGGCATGTCTTTGGAGGGGGGTCAAAGGAACATAAATCCATTCATTATAACAGAGCAATTCAAATTCATATTTGACATACAACAATAGCCAGTGAAAAGCAGGCTTTACTTGTATTCTTTAAGTTAGGCTACTCTATATACTACAATTGGGTAGGATGCTTATCAAGGAACATTACCCAAAGAACAATCAATTAAATTACATATTGTTAGTGTGTGACATCACAACATGAATGTGTAGAAGTGGTTAGCATCATTCTAGTTGATTGTTTCCTTGACGAGTTGTAACCAAAATGGTTCCTCATGATGCTCATCATCAGGCCTCAATCTATCACACATTCTCTTAACATGGTCAAGTTGGGTCGAACGTGCTCTATAATGATCTAGATTTTAACCTTGGAATCTATAACATATGATGCGTGAGTGCAAATCCATACATAATAATTTTCTTTTTTTAGCAGTTGAAGAAGCACTATTAAATTAGCAAAGAAACCATATTAACCAAGAAAACTCAAGAGTTACAAGTAAATGAAGTGTTTCCCTCATACTCAGATTAACTAATCAGAAAAGGATAACGTTTGTCGTCAGTTCTTTTTAACTAAATCAAATGGTGGATGCACTTATTTCTATTTCCTTCTCGCCATATTATAAAAATAGAAGAGAAGTGAAGAGCGAGAGAGAGAGAGAGAGAGAGAGTCGATTATTAATAAAGAAGACACGTACCTGAATAATCTGATAACAATCTAGAAAATGGAACCATTTCTCATATAAGTGATGTCTCTCTCTGTTAATCTTAGCACCAGCAAAACCAAGAAGTTCTTGGCATGTCCAAATTTAACCCTTCATAAATAATAGGTTTGGAGTACTGTACAAAAATTTTTGTTAACAGCATATTAGATTTAGCTACAATTGTTCTTGATCACAAACTTGGAGCTCAACTTTACTAGCTAGGACTTTTGTACAATTTAGATAGATTAATCACAACAAAGAAAGTAATTTGCAAAAATCAAAATTCATTCTTGAATTAGAATAGCTGTGTGTCACACCTAATAGCCCAATTCAAAGCCTAAGATCCTTTTTTTTTTAAACCAAAAAACAGAACGATTGCCTCATTGATTGTTTAAAGAGATTGAGAAAAGATTATGCGAGAGCACCGGAAGCAGCCAAGATGCAAACCTATAACCACCGATTGCCGACTCCATCTCCGATGCCGCCAGAGTGACCAGTCACACGACTAGGCACCGGCTACCATCCCAATACGTATAATTTGGCATTGCGAATTAGGGAGTGCCCCTGGAGAGCCAGAAATAGCAACTTTTCCCACTCATGCTTCGCTTACGTTTTTGTTCTTTCTGTATCTCCTGAAAAAGCAATCGTCCAACACCGTAAAAGGCTTTCGAAATAGGGGACTGAGAGTCATGACAGCAACTCTCTAAAACAAATTTGCGCCTCAAAAAGTACAATAAAAAACAATATTTCTGCAGGACCCTCCATTTTGGTATTGCTAAGCACAGTAACTATCTGCTAAAAAAGCCTCCGCATGACCCAGTAGAAAGTGACGGCAGCAGTGCGCTCAGGCCTTCGCATTACCAACACTCTAAAGCAAATTTGCCCCCTGAAAAAGCACTATAAAAAAACAAGATTGCTATATTGCCGTCATTTTACTATTTGACTTGTATTCTAGGATGCAAATTTGGTGTATGAAGTTACCAAAATGTTCCCATTTTAGTGTTTAGTAAGATAGCAAACAATGACTTTAAATGACCATACTATCCCTAAAATTACCTAAATACCATCCAAAGTAACGTACCTTTTCAGTTTTAAGGCAGTAAGAAGTTGTTAAAAAAAAAATTCAAATATCAATGATTTGCACGCTAAATGAGTTCCATGAAGCATGGATATCATTCTAACAAAAGATTGAGCTTAATCATTATGAAGAAACCTCATTGTTCCAAAATAGTTACACAATCGTAGTAAGCTTTGTTTTGGTGCTTAAACAATTACCAGATCTTGTTACTTAAGCCCTTGCAAGTTATGATAAACAAATCTCAGAAAAAATTCTTGTATAGATCAAGTAGGAAGAGAAACAAAGAATAATAAATATGAATGGATTCTTTTCCTCTTTGAGGGCATCACCCTTCAAATGTTCTAATATCCCTATTACTTTCTTTAGTGTTTCACATGGTAAATATAAGCTATTGGTAGGGAAATTACAGAAGAGCTTAACTAATGTACAACATAAATTTTTCTTAAGCATGCCAAACTACTCATTTTTACTAACTGATCTTGGATTATACGACTTCGTTACTACTTGGATTTTGTCTCATTAAAGTATCAAGTGGAAACGACTTGTGAGAATTTTCAATGGAGATCATCTTCTACTAGATACGATAGAAATCACGTAATAATGTGGGATATGGCGAGACCAAATAACAAGTGTGATCTTAAACTTCGAAGTATCAAAATTTGGAACGAAGAATTTATCACTAAGCAAATTTGACATAGTAAGAAAAAAAAAAGGACTCATTAAAGTCAAAATAAATGACTAAGCATTATCTAAAGAGAAATACAATGATGGGATTATTATTTTCCAACTGATGTATGTTGATATTGAAGGAAGATTTCCAAGAATGCCAATGAAGAAGGCTACCAATGTGCTAAATGGCTTCATTCCATCAATGGTGCATCCTTTGCAGATAGTGGTTATTCTTACCATGTAAATAAAGTTGTCCTGCCGGATTAGAATTTCATATAAACTTGGCCAACTGAATCCAACTACATAAGAGGATGCTAATGGCAAAATGAGTCATAAATAATGTCTTTTTGTTGTGTTTTTTTGACATTTGTGGCTTACTTGATAGTTTTAGATAGTTAGGGAGAAAAGGTTCTAAGTAATATTTCACCATAACCATAAAGAGCTATAAGACATTTCAAGAATATTAGGGTAAAAATAATATTTTTCTAAACCTTAGGCATGTATACGGTAGTATCTATATTCACAACAGTTAGAAGACAGATGTAAAATTCAAGACTCTTATTAATATCTTTATGATTATGCAATTTAGGGCAAGGCTACAACTGTTAAATCTGACGACCTCACACCTAGCCCTAATGTATGGATTTATTTTTAACACTTTAGGCATAGACAGAAGATCAAAAAGTAATAACTTGAATCGGTATCGTAGGAAATAAGACAAAGAGATGAATGGTATGAGGTGTTTGATAATTGTGTCTATGTACTTCCTTTCTAAGAGTTGGCATTGTAAAAAACTTACAACTAGGCTTGGTTTTTTTGTCTAATGGCAAACTAGACTCACTAGGCCCTCTGTTGAGTGTAAGAACCAGTACGGTTAACAAGCCCAATGGAAGGGGGTCAATGGATCACGGTCAATACAAATCAAGTTCAAAAGCCCACTGAGGTGGAAAAACATCCCTTGCCAGGGAAAGTGTCTACTCCTAGGTTTCAATGTAGGACCTTATTGATGGATAATGCCTCATAGACCATTTGAGTTAGAGCTCACACGTACTATTTGGGAGGTCCCGATGCTATTTTACTCTGATTCGTACGACATAGATAAATTAGTCCTCATTTCATTACGTGAAGGACCATTAGCTTGGCCTTTAAAAGAAATGAGTCTTGAAGCCAAGCTGAATGAGGCATAATTATAGGGGAGGAGATGAAATTATCCTTTTGCCCCTAAAAACTAGGTAAATGGTCTTACTGTAAATAGCTTACACTTACCAAGAAAAATGTATCATGTCACTCTCACAATTCCATATCACACATTCCTTAAAAAAAAGCTTCATTAGTGCACCATTCCCTTACTCTTATCACTCTCATACCTTTTCCCTTCTAACTTAAGCAACATGGGGGCCTTCCCTGGATGTCCTGGGGGCTGGATTTAACCTTACTTGTAAGTTGGAGAGGACAACCATGGTCATCTTCTTGAGGCCTAGTTGCCAACCTTAAGCCCATGTTGCCCTATCATTATCAAAAAAGTTTTGTTGAAGTACGTATAATCAAGAGTACTTGGTTTGCATGGAAATTATGGGTGATAGCCTATTAACCTTGTTTGCAAGCTTGTTGGTGAGAAGAGCCATAAACAGCATTTGTTGACCTTCCACTAAAACACTCTTGAGCTTTGAGAATTAATAATATTAGTTAATTTTGCGAATATTCAATGTCATTTATATTTTGATTGGGGTGGATAATGACCCGTCCAATAAGGAAGCGACACATAGCGTCGTCCAAGTGAACATAGAGTTGACCACATGCTTCTAGAAAGAGGATAAGGGGGGTATCATGGTAATTTGACATCTTGAATGGGGAAATTACCCTCCTACTCTTAAGGGTCAACCCCAAGGCTATAAAATACCCTAACTTTCCCCATTCATGGGGACTTTTGGCTCTCACATTTACTTTTCACTTTGGACAAACTTTCTTTCTCTCTCTAACTTTCTCTCTCTACTCTTTGCTCTTTGAACTTGCTTCTCAAATTCTTCCTAAGACTGACTTGAGCGTCGGAGAGGCCCTTCTCGGGAGAAACGCCCAAGATCGACCTTCTAGTATCTCATTGAAGGAGGACACGTCAGTGCGTTCGACGATTGACACATCAGCCACACTTAAGTCCGAGCGTCACCATCCCTCAAGTAAGTTTCATTCCGAAACAGATTGGCGTCGTCTATGGGGATACATCGGCAAGATGGTTGACACTCGATCAAAAGCATCGAAGCAATAAGACAAGGGAAAGCATGTGGTAGCAGAAGACGATCGAGGGGGTCGTGGTGCCTCCCCGACACAAAGTACTGAAAAACATTCGATGGATCATCCTTCTGCCCTACAGTTTGTCACTACGGAACAATTGGGAGGGGCACTAAACAAGTCCAGGTGGCAATGATCTGTGTGGTGTATGGAAAGATGAAGGCAACGGAGCGTCAGCCCGAGCCAATCTGGGGATTCGAATATGAGCCAATGCCAAAATGCAGCCCCCCCGTATCAGCAAGCTCAGGGTCGGCATCCCCAAAGGGATGCAAACGTCTTGCAAGGAGGAAATGTCAGGAGAACTATCGAAGTTAAACAGGCCATGCAGAAAGCTTAAAACAGCATCGCTCCCTCCTATTCCGTCACGATTCCCTACGCATCCAAAGGCCGGGGAGCCGAATGGTACGAGGAACAAGAAGAATCCTCTCGCCTTCATTACTCAGAAGCAGCAGGCTCCGAGGAAAGACTTTTTTTGCCACCTAAGTCTGTGGGAAGAACCTTGACAGGGACTCAGGTACCCCGAAGCCCCCATCCCCCCTCTGAACTGCTAACGCCTAGAAGGGGACAGTAGCGAGGGGTATTATCCAAGCAGCATGGGTTGCCTTCAGCTGGAGTTTGGCCATCCAAGGCCATTCGCGCTTCGAATTGGGGGTGTTAAGCCAAAAATCATACATTATTTTATTAAATAATTCGATTGTATTATATATATTATTTCGTCCAATTTGCTTTATTTTATATATTTTTCAGGTTTAGCACTAATAAAATAAAGAGGAGAAGAGAGGACGTCAAAGTTCAAGTTTTACACGCTTGGCTATGAAGACGGTCCAAAAATAATAATTTATGAAAAATATTATTCCATAATTACTTATTTGGGCTAGGGTTTCAAGAGTTGGAGGAAAGTTAGAAGTCTTGAGGGAGAAGAAGTCTACGGAAGCAAGAGATCATGAAGCACGGCAATCACACGACTAACCCTAAAAAGCCACCTTCTCCCCCACTACAAAAATAACCCATCATCATCACCTTCTAATCACCATCAATCTTCAGCTCCATAAAGCCCCCACGGTCTTTTTCCTCCCCATGCCTGCTTGCTCACCTCACCACCGAACTTCATCATCATCATCACGCCCCACCTTCCTTAATATCATCCTCCCCTAAACATCCTACTCACCGGCCACGCATCATTATCGTTCATCATCAACATCAACCGGCTTCCATACCATTATCCAGTAATATTGATTTAGCTTGTTTATTTTTCTTTTATTTTATAAGTTTAGTTATTAAACATGGAGTACTTGGGTAATTTGTGCAATCTAATTTCTAATATGAGTGAGTAATTTTTTTGTACTTAGTATAATCTACTTGAAACCATGCTAAATTGATTATTTTAAAACAAGTTTCATGCTTTATTGTCTAGTTGATTTATATTCATGATTCTATAGCGATTAGCATTTATCATTTATAATATTTGTGTTAGATTAATTAGAATACATGCTAGTTAGTTTAATACAATTTCGATTGATAGTTTAGAAGACTATAATACGTAAAAGTTATAGTCTTTTATGCTTAAGTATTACCCTAATTAATCATGGATGGCTCAAACCCATCTCTTTTAATTAGATTATTGCTTTAGATCTTTGTTAAATCGATTTGCTGGTAAATTGATTACAAAGTGTTAAATGATGTTTTTCTAATTCGTAACGCTCTAGTTTGATTAAATTCTTGTACTGGTGTAAGGGTTATCAAATTAGTAGAGTTTATATTAGGACTGGACCTAATTAAACTAAAATCTAAGGAACAACGGGGAAGAACCGCTGGTAGATGTCTTCCACAGTTTAACTTATGAATGAAATTAACTTGTGTGTTAATGATAAATATTAATTTGCATGGTGGATTGAGATTATACTAAGTACTCTTCATAAATTTGACAACTTGTGGTCATTATTTGTTGCTTAGAGTTAATTTGGTTAGTTTGTTAATTTTTGTTCTATTTTCAGTAGCTTCAATATAATTTCAATCGAGCCCCTCAAAAGTATAGTTTTTTAGGACTGTCTAGTTATTTTTAGATAGTTTAGATTTTGATTTTTAGAGTGGTTATAATTTTAGATTGATTTATATTCAATTTTAGTATTTAATTACCGGTTTGTTAGAAATTGGACTAAAAATAGTTATTTTTGTTCTTTTTTGATTTTTATCAGTTCCTAGAGTTCATATAGTGTCCTAGTATGCCCATATTTAATTCCGTAATTTTTTGAAGTTATTTGATAATTTTTCAGAATTATTTTGTGAAATTGATATGTGTAGGCTTTTAGGTTATTAATTCTGAAAATTTCGATTTTAATGGTTAATTCACGATTATTAGGTATTGTTAAATCCAGGAAACTGTGTCCTAGAATTAGGATAATTTTCTTGATTATTTTCGTATTTATATTTATGCAGATTATTTTATTTCTAATTTCAGATTTAATATTCTGCATTGATATTCTGTGGTAATTTTCTGATTTAATTTTCCTAAAATCAATCCGATATTATTCTAGAGTTATAAGCTTATAAAGTTGAAGAATATTAGTTTAGGTTACTGTTCGTCATTTTTAATATTTATTTTCGGTTTATTATTTGTTGTTTTGATTTTTAATTGGAAATTAGTTATTACTCTTTTTTTTTTATTTGCCCAGATTATTTAGGATAACTATTTACTATTTTATTTTCAGAATTAAATCTAGACTATTTAGGAGTAAAATTGGGTATGTTTCCAGATTTTTATTGATTAAATTTGATTTATTTTAGAATTACA
Organism: Carnegiea gigantea; assembly: GCA_029747015.1. Lineage (NCBI taxonomy): Eukaryota > Viridiplantae > Streptophyta > Magnoliopsida > Caryophyllales > Cactaceae > Carnegiea > Carnegiea gigantea. The sequence goes on along the minus strand of JAKOGI010000270.1, from coordinate 202,390 downwards.
AAGAATAAAAACAATAAATTAGAGTAGTAAAATCATCTAGAATTAAACTAGCCTTTTGACACAATCTTTCCTCATGGGATCGATCCCTTCTTTCCTATACTATAAGAGTTATTTATAAATCAAAGTAGTGGTTAAATTTGTAACTCTACGACAAGCCTTACAGGGGGCTCCTCGGAGAAAGGACACTTGCCCTTTTTCTCAACACCCAGCAGTAGGGCAATTATGGAGGCGTCACGCCCTAAGAAGGTCAAAATACCAACAATCGATCCCTTCGACGGGACCATCAACCTTGACGATCATCTGGATGTCTATAATACATAGATGTACATTTAGGATGTCAACGACGCAACTTGCTGTTGCTACTTCCCTCCTACATTGAAAGGAATCACATATAAATGGCTTAATGGACTCCCCGATAGGAGCATTACCTCATTTCACCAGCTGGCCAAGTTGTTCAGCGCTCACTTTGTAGCAAGCAAAAGAGAGCAGAAGACTAGCATCTATCTCGCTAGGATTCAGCAAGCTAGAGGAGAAGACTTGAAGGACTACGTGATGAGGTTCAACCATGAAGCTGTCCTAATCCCAGACTTGCAGGATGGGATAGCGTATACGATTTTTCTCAATGGGTTGCTTCCCTAAAGGCTCAGGTTCTCCCTAGCCGAGAGCAAGTTGGCAACACTAGCAGAAGCTTTGAGAAAGGCCCAAGATTTCATACAGGCTACAGAGATATGTGCTGGAGATTATTTCATCCGGCCTAACAATCGAAAAAGAGGAGGGGAGGATAAAGGTCCCCCAGCAGACAAGCATCCTAGGAAGGATGAAGAGAGAATCGGGCGTTTCCACACTACGCCCCGTAACATTCTCATAGAGATCAAGGGTGACCCCATGCTAAGGTGCCCAAAGCCCATTGATACCCCAACAAAATTCAGAAATAAGAACAAGTATTGTGAGTACCATGAGAATCACGGGCATACTACCGCGGAGTGCCGCGAACTCGAAAAAGTCCTTCATGAGCTGGCTGATCGAGGACAGCTCAACTACTTCTCGAAAAAAGGAGGAGGTGGGGATCACAACCGAGGTAACCTGAATAGAGACAATGATGCTGATCGCAACACGAAGATCATAGCCACCATCATCGAGGGACCAATGGCAAGGAGTTGAGCGCAAGGTAATGAAAAGCTCATATTTGGAAGCTCAGTCAGGTCATGGCCGCCAGGGAGTTGAAACTACTCGTGGGACCAACCATGACCTTTGGTTTAGAGGACATGCGCCCCTTGCGAACCCCTCACAATGATACTTTGGTGATACAACTTAAGATAGCGATTGCCATGGTCTGCCGAATACTTGTGGATACCAAAAGTTCGGTTGATATTATCACCCTAGAGTGCTTGAAGAAGTTGCAATACAGTGAGAAGGACTTGGAACCTGCGGAAGCTCCCATTGTGGGGTTTGGGGGACAACCCACATATCCTCTTAGAACCAAAAGATTGCCTGTTCGGGTGGGCAATAAAGATAACTCACGTACCATGGAAACAACCTTTCTAGTAACGGACATCTCTATGGCATATAACGTCATCCTGGGAAGACCAACCCTTAAGGCCATCAAAGTCATGGTGGCACCTTACCTCTTGCTCGTACAGTTTGAACTAGACAATGGAAAGGTGGGGAAACTATACGAAGATCAAAAGATGACAAGGGAATGCTACTATGTGAGTTTGAAGTCCCTGAGAAGGAAGGAAGAACCCCCTTCCGGTGAGGTATCTCGACCACCTAAGATCGGCAAAAAGTCTGCCACGGAAGCAATGGTACTACTCTTAGCCTCGGCAGATGAGCATGGACGGCCCCGCCCGGAACCCACCTCTTATGTGATGTCCGTACCCTTGGACCCCATATGCCTAGAGCGCACGGTTCAGATCTATAAAGAACTCGACCCCTCGATAAGGGATGGAGTTATTGAAGTCTTGAAATAATATAAGGATGTGTTTGCGTTTGATCCCTCCGAGAAGCCAGGCATAGCTTTCGACTTCATGGAACACGAACTATGAGTGAATCCAAATCATAGGCCGGTCATTTAGAAACAGAGACACTTGGGGGCAGAAAAAAGCACGGCTACAGTAACTAAGGTCCAGAAGCTCATGGAAGCAGGATTCATAAGAGAATGTCAATACCCCGAGTGGCTATCGAACGTTGTCCTGGTCAAAAAGCCCAACGGGACATGGAGGATGTGTGTCAACTTCACTAACTTGAATAAAACATGCCCCAAAGATAGCTACCCATTGCTAAAAATAGACAAGCTAGTCGATTCTATGGCCGACCACTAACTCCTTAGTTTCATGGATGCTTTCTCAGGCCATCACCAAATCCCTGTAGCTAGGGAAGACCAAGAGAAGACGACCTTCATTGTTGACACTGGTTTATACTGGTACAAGGTGATGTCATTTGGGTTGAAGAATGCCGGAGCTACCTATTAGTGCCACGTAAACAAAGTTTTCGTGACACTCATAGGGAAGACCATAGAAGTATACGTCGATGATATGATCACTAAGAGTGTTAAAAAAATTAATCATGTAACAGACCTTGAGGAAACCTTCAAGGTCCTGAGGCAGTCTAAAATGAAGCTCAACCCCAAATGCTGCACCTTTGGAGTCACATCCGGAAAGTTCTTGGGGTACATGATTGATCAAAGAGACATTTAAGCCAACCTTGAAAAGGTCCAAGCGGTACTACATGAAGTCTCCAACAACAGTGAAAGAAGTACAAAAGCTTACCAGCTGCATCGCCGTGCTTGGAAGGTTCATGTCGAGATCGACCGATAAATGTCTTCCTTTCTTCAAAGTCCTAAAGAAGAAAGCATGCTTTAGTTGGGATGAGGAGGCCGACCAAGCCTTCCAAAACCTCAAGGAGTACTTAAGGAGACTCCCTCGGATGGTAAGCCCTGCCACAGGAGAAGTGTTGCTAGTATTCCTCGCCATCTCTGATCATGCGGTGAGTGCAGTGCTACCTGTGGGAAGAGATAGACAACAGTTGTCCGTCTACTATGTAACGCCCCCAATTCCTAATGCATGATTAGTCCAACCTAATTACTCATAAATTATTAATGAGCAGCGAAAGTCTTTTAATTGGAGGCATTACCGTTGTTCCGTAATGGAACAAAGCTAAAAGTTACTTGTATCATTGCATTGTTCATTTAATTACTCGTCCCACCAAATAAGTTAAAAAAACACACACTGAAGCATTTATAAAGTTTCTGATACACATGTTTCTCAACGTATGTTACCCAATATTAATAAACGCAACATCCAAAGGAATGTACAGCCATCAGATTCCTAGTAGTGCTAGCCTAAAAATCACTGTGAGCCTTTGACTAGCAAAACCTTAGCAAAAGGAGTTGTGACGCCCTTTCATTTCCTACTATCTCTTGGTTTGTCAGTGGGAGGATTGTTCACTGATCCTTTGGCTAAAATACAAAACATGAAAACATTCGAATTATGAGTCGAAGCTTAGCACGTACATCCCTATGTAGTAAAATAAGTTTTGAATTCATTTAGTTGGGCGTCCGCATTTCAAAACATTTTATTTTGCATACATGAGAGAGAAAATGTATGAGCAAAATTTATTTGCCAGTTATTATATGGAAATGGACACTTTGTTGACATCTGCGGCGATCTTAAGATAAGTGCACACCTCTCAGGCCGATCGGAAAGCCTGAGTTGCAGCTTCGCGGGTAAATTGAAGGGCATAAGCCCTGATGATTGATAATTGATGGGGCCACTTGCTTATGTGACAAAACACTTGCATAAAATGATTCATTACATGAATATCATATTGATCGTGTATAACTTGAGAAACACATGAGTTTTCGAAGAGTACAAGCAATGTATGTATATGGTCTTTGAAAATCTCTCTCCATTTTATTGAAAATTGCTTGCTGGCAGCTTGAAGTGACAACGGTGACCTTACTTATACTCCAAAGATGTTATTTTCTCGATTAGTGAAAGGTTTGGAAGTTTTGTTAAATATCTTGGTTTAATACATGATTTAAATCCTAGTGACTTCTCTTTCTATTATTAGTGTAGTCATTATTATTGATTCAATTGGATTCCATTTTATTTTGTTCTTATTCCTCTCCTTCCCATGACTAATGATCCTTTAACACGTATTATTGTGACATATGATTTATCTTGAATTTGTTATTAACGACGCCTGCGATCATTATTCTAGTTAATATTATTACTATTACCGTTATTATTATTACTACTACTATTATTATTATCATTATCATTGTTATTATTATTATTAACCAAAACTTAGAATCTCACCAAACTACTTACTTACTTCATGATTTTCTAATATTTAGAGCCACTAGATCTCCCCTTCATTCTCCTCTCTCTCATCCTCACTTGGAAAAGTAAATCTTGTCATGCCTTATCCACACACCTGATACATATGTTTATGTTTCTTTATTTTTCACTTGATTATCTCCGAGGATTTGGTTAAACATTACTAAAGCAACCCATTTGGACTCAAGCCTCATCCGACATCTCATCCTAAATCACCAATTTATGACAATGACACCCACATACACCTTCTACCCAAACTTGTAGAACTAAATGCTCACTAACTCTATTCAAACACCCATTATAACTCAGTTAACCACCATACAAACTCCGATCAAGCATGTATTTTCATTTAAATCACAACACCTAAGTAGCTAGTCAAAATCAAAGTATACACACAATACCCTTATACTCTCTTATACATACATCTCCATTTAGTTAGCATAAACTTCTCATTTAAACACTAATGAAACTACATAATTGAAAATAAACATAATTAGGATAAATATTATCCAAAAACATTAATCACCATATCCATGACCACACATACCTTTCTAACACATGTATAACCCATTAACCTCACTCAAATATTAATTAATATTATTCTAACACCATTAAAGCCACATAAATAAGCTCAACTTCTCATCCAAACCACAACCTTAACCTCAACCTCACTCACCAATTTATTATACTTTTATTCAAATATTTATTATACTTTGCTTAAACCACCAAATAACTCAAAATTAACCTTGTATTTTTTTTTTAAAATCATAACCCTTAATTATTTAATTGTGGTCAAAATATAACATTTATTAACTTCATATATACATACATATATTTCTCATTTTAATTACCAATTATCTCATTAAACCTTAATGAGTCAATAAAATTGACTTAAACATTATTCGAACCCTAACCCGAATCCTTCCATTCGATGATCACAAGTCACTTATCCAATAGATTTTTGTCTTCTAATTTCACTCAATTAGGCATTAACATCCCCTTAAACCCCATTAAATCACATAATAGCCTGAGTCTCCATCCTAATCACCAACCCATGATTCAAAAACATAACAACATATCCCACATATATAATCCACAAATTACCTTCAATTTTTCATGAAACTAATCTATATATCATCAAATCATCATAATCAAACTAAAATTCAAGCATCACATTCAACCTTCACTCATCACCTTCCTCAATTTACAACTCAATCCAACCATCCAAAATAATTCAAGAAATTTATAAATAAATATCCATTAATGATATTTACACCATTTACTATCAAAATTCTAGCACAAAAGATCAAAATTGAATCAAGTGGGAGTTAGGATTCTCACCTCTCAACCGATTAAAGTCACTCAAACACACACAAAGGAGTGAAAAAAACAGGCCGGTTGGGAGGGCAGCGGCTTCCGGCGACGGCGGGCAGTGATTTCCAGTGGCTAGGGCGGCCGGCGTGCAGTGGTGGCGCGGCTGGGGAGGGGGCCGAACAGGGGTAGTGAAACAAGGGAGGGGGAACGAGTTCTGGGAAAGAATCAGGGGGGGTTTTGGGTTTTTTTATTATTTTTATTTGGTTTAGTTAATTTATCTAGTTTAAGTGAGTTTTAATTACCCTTTTCCCTTTTTTCTTTTTACCCCTTCCATTTGATGACACATAACCCCTTTTCTAGATTTTTCTTATATTTATCCAACCCCCTTTTTTTCATTTGTTTATTTTTATTTTCATTCATTATATACATGTGTATATATTTTTAGATATCATTATAAATGTGTATAATTGAAGTAGTTTAGCTAGAATTAATAAATTTAAATTTTACATCCTTTAGATATAAATTTGGGAGAAGGCATTCTCATTTCCTTTTTATTATTATTACTGTATTTGTTCATTTATTCTTATTATTATTACTTCACAAATTAGTCCTTCAACAATTAGGCTCTTTTATTTATTTATTTATTTATTTATTTACTATTACTATGCGGGCATTCAAATATTTATTAGAACTTGAAGGAATTATTTAAAGAGCATTACAAGGTTTATTTCGAGGCTACGTCGTCGTTTCAACCTACAATGCATAAATATATATATATATATACACACACACACACACACACACATAAAATGATAAATTGAAATGCGGCGCCCAACTTAATTAATTTCTGATTAGGGTAGTTTGAAGTAATTAACAAAAATTTCTAGGCTCGGGTCGTTACATACTATGTTAGCCATGTCCTCGCAGGGGCCGAGCACGCTACCCCGTTACTAAAAAGTTTGCATATGCTTTGCTAATCGCAAGTAGGAAGCTGCATCCGTACTTCAAATCGCACCACATTGTTGTCCTAATTGACCAACCCTTACGAAATACTCTTGAGAAGTATGGAAGCTCCGGAAGAATGTTAAAGTGGGTTGTCGAGTTAGTACCCTATGGCATCACATTTGAACCACTAAGAGCAATTAAAGCTCAAACTCTTACTGACTTCATTGCCGAGTGCTCAGTCACAAATGAGCCCGAAGAGATCATTAGCAAAGTATGGATGTTATATGTAGATAGATTGACAACTAATGCAGAGAGTGGAGCCAGACTGATGATGGTATCACCTAAAGGACAGGCGTACGAGCACACATTGAAATTCACATTTAAGACATCCAACAATGAAGCGGAGTACGAAGCCTTGCTGGCTGGGATGGAAATTTGCAACGCTCTAGGAGTTCTACACCTAAAGGCCTTCTCCGATTCGCAATTGGTGGTGAGTCGGGTGAAAGGCGAGTTCAAAGCTCGCAATCCATCCATGATAGCCTACTTGGCTAAAGTAAAGAAGAAGTCCTCTATGTTTCAAAAATTCAAAATTGAACACGTACCAAGATCAGAGAATCGGCAAGCAGATGCCTTGTCAAAGCTCACCAGTTCCTCCCCAGATGGATGTCCTAAAAACATTCATTGGGAGGTCCTGTCCGAGCCAACGAACGACACCAAGGAGCTAGTCTGGATTGATAGGAGTGAGACATGGATAGAGCCCCTCATAAGCTACTTGTGTGATGAAACCCTACCGCAAGACCCCAAGGAGGCTGATCGCATAAAGAAAAGATTTGAATGGTTCTTGCTGTATGAAGGACTCCTTTATAAGAAGGCCTTCTCACATCCCCTGCTAAGGTGCCCTAAACCGGACGAGGCAAGAAGATCTTGGATGAAATACATGAAGTGAGTGTGGGTCGCACATTGGGGGACGCAGCTTGGCTGCAAATGCATTGAGGAACGGTTATTATTAGCCCATACTCTGGTCGGATGCAATAAAAATGGTTAGAAAATGTGACAAGTACCAAAGATCTTCCCCCCTCTACCACCAACCATCTACTCCAATGACGACAATGCATTCCCCGTTGCCTTTCGCAAAGTGGGGCATGGACATTTTGGGTCCTTTCCCAAAGACAATAGGACAAAGCAAATTCTTATTTGTCGCGGTGGATTATTTCACCAGGTGGGTGGAAGCAAAGGCGGTAGCATCCATCACCGAAAAAGAAGTCTGCAACTTCATACGGAAGAATATCATCACAAGGTTTGGAGTCTCAAGAGCAATGGTATTCGACAATGGCCGACAGTTCAATACTGACAAGGTATGAGACTATTGTACCGACTATGGCATCCAAACAAGGTTCACTGCTGCCGCTAGGCCTTGAACAATTGGACAAGCCAAATCCAGTAATAAGCAAATTCTCAATGGGCTTAAGAAGAAACTGGATAGCGCAAAAGGGCTATGGGTTGACGAGCTCCTAGCTATACTATGGGTCATTCAGACAATGAAGAAGAGCATAACTGGAGAAACCCCTTTCATGCTTGTCTATGGATCCGAGGCAGTGCTTCCAGTTGAGATTGTTGTACACGCCCACTGCATCTCCACCTTCCAGGATAACCTTAACAACAAGCCCTTAGGAATGCACTTAACTTGTTGCCCATCGTAAGAGGAGACGTCTACCTCAGAGAAGAAATTGCAAAACTACGGATGGCCCGATTTGACGATCGTAAGGTCAAGAAAAACCCATAAAGGTGGGAGACTTGGTCCTATGGAAAATGGAAGCCATCGAAAAGGGGGCAATCTAAGGGAAGCTTACACCTAACTGGGAAGGGCCATACATGATCATCGAAAAGGTATGACTTGGAACATTTTGCCTCTCAACCCTTTAAGGGGAAAGGATACCAAGGACTTGGCACTCCAACAACCTTAGGAAGTACTATATATAATGTGGGTGCGAAATGATTGTGTGTCAGTGTAAATGGAATACCTGCTTCACTCTAGCACAATGGCTACATGTTCGGCTGGCCCTTGATTTCTCATGTATGAGTATTAATGAATGTATTTTCGTGCAAGCCTCTTATACTCTTTGTCATCAAGGTTGGGGACATAGGGGCTTAGAGAGCGACAAGTCCAACAAAATGATAAAGCTTAACGACAAATCCAAATGGAAAGGTACGCTGATGCAAGGGTCAGCTCGTTCGGCTTACATCCGAACTTAACCCACAAACGCCAAACTTGGTAATGGGAACGATAGGATGTCGGTCTTGCATCTGACTCATCCTACCCTTTCAAATGAGGGGTCTAACTAAGCGCGATAGTTTAGTTAAACGATACTCTGATGCAAGGATCAGCTCGTTCGGCTTACATCCGAACTTAACCCACTAACGCTAAACTTGGCAATGGGAACAATAGGACGTTGACCTTGCATTCAATCTCGTCCTACCCTCTCAAATGAGGGGTCTAACCAAGCGCGACAGTTTGGTTAAGTGATACGCTGATGCAAGGGTTAGCTCGTTTGTCTTACATCCAAACTTAACTCACGAACGCCAAACTTGGCAATGGGAACAATAGGACGTCGGCCTTACATCTAAACTTGTCCTACCCTCTTAAATGAGGGGTCTAGCCAAGCGCGACAGTTTGGTTAAATGATATGCTGATGCGAGGATCAACTCGTTTGCCTTACATCCAAACTTAACCCATGAACACCAAACTTGTCAATGGGATCAATAGGACGTTGGCCTTGCATCTTAACTCGTCCAACCCCTCAAATGAGGAATCAGACCAAGCACGGACGTTTGGTTAAACACTATAACATAATGGACCCATGGGCGCCATGATAGGCTGTGGGCGGCAGATCATTCGTCTCACTACCAACATCGGTCGCCCTTAGGGACCAAGGGAGGGATGCACGACACGGTTATGTTTAGCTAACCGTCCTCCCTCCACCAAGAGAAAGGCAAAGCCTTTTGCACCCCCTCAAAGGGCGACTAACCCCGACTTGACAAACACACACTAGTTCTTTGATACATGATGTCAATAAATAGTGACAGCAAGCAAGGCACGGATGTGATGAAAAACAAAGGAACCCTCATGGGGAATGTCACACATACAAACGAAATAGAAAATCACAACACACAAGTAGAAGTTCAAACTAAACAAAGCAAAATGAGCAGATGTCTATACAACCTTGGCGCAAAGGCTCAAGGCGAAAACCAATCACTCACAAGAGTGAAGTCTAACAGGCTAAGGAAGAACAACTAAAGGGGGAGGGAGGAGTCAGGCTTGTGCATCATCATCATCATCAACATCGCCACCGGCCAAGCTCTCCATAGCATCATCCTCCAGAGGGTCTAGTTGGGCAAACTTGGGGGAAGATGGGGGAGCGAAGGACATGGCACTCGTGCGGAGCAAGCAATCACTAGACAAATATCCTCCTTCTTCTTGACATGGGTGCTGGCATCCTCATCTTGACCACGTCGGCCCACTGAAGGAGGACCACCCAGTCAGGCATAAAGAGCCCTTGACCTCCATCATACTCTTGAGCAGCTCAGGGCATCAAGTCCATCGTCGCCTCTTGTCCCTTCTTATAACAGACGTTGGCGGCATCCAGTTGGGTTTGGTAGGCCTGGTTCTTCATAAGCGTTTTCTCGACCTCATACTTGCGCTCCGGTTCCTTTAGAGGTTCTCCAACTTTCGGTTCCAACTCCCGGTTCTGGCGTCCCTCAGCCTGGAGCTTCTTCTTGAGAAATGCTATCTTCTTCTTGTCGCAGTGTGCCTGATCCCTCAAAGAGTTACGCTCGGTCTCCACAACACGCTAGGTGGGAATTGAGCTAAGGGCAGAATAAGCATGAATCGCACTCTGAAACCAAAGAATAGGCTGGTTAAGATCAAGCATACAGAAGAGAATAAGTTGTAAATACCAGGAATGCATACCTCCATGAAGTAGACCTGGGCGCCCTCAAGGGTGTTTGGGACTTGTTTCGAATTGGAGGCAAGGGCAAGTTCCCACTTTTAGGCAAGCTCCTCAAGCAAAGTCACTTTCCCTTAATGGTTGGTGGAAAGAAAGGAACTCTTCCCTCGCAGGAGCGATGGTCGGTAGACCTAAGAGGGATAACAACTCATGGTGGAGGCCTTCTTGGTGGGTGGGAAGCTTGAAGGTCTACCACTCGATCCTCCCATGGAAAGAACATCAGCAAGCTACAAGGGCGCACCCTTAGCTTGCACTTGGTGAATCGGAGTCTTCATTCACTCGAGCACTTGGCTCTTAGTATGCGATATTTCCAGGGCGACAACCATGTTACGAGGAGAAAACATACACTTCGGGGGAGGGACCCACTGGGGGTTCCTGGACTTGCGAGCCCGAGAAGAAGAACGTGCTCATGGACCTGTTTCTCTTGCCTCGCATCGTCGAGGTGCCTCCTCTATTCCTTCGTTAGCTTACCCTTCATACTGAGTAATGTGTCTATCGCCTCCTCTGTTAAGTGTAACGCCCCCAAAATGCTAATGACTTGATTTAAGGAAAACTGCAGTGGAAGACTTAATGATTAAAGGCACCACCGTCGTCCCAAATAGGACAAGGTTAACTGAGACTACTTGTTAATGCCAACTCACGATCATAAACACAAGAAACATTAAACTTAAAATACTCTAAGTCAAAAATCATAGTGTTCTAACTTCAATACCATCAACATATTCATATAAAAGGCCATCCTGCACTCCATATTAAGCATGTATATTGAAAATAAATTCGTCTTGTCTTTGAGGTTGTATCCAACCTTCATGCTATGCTTAATCCACTGTAAGCAGCTGATAACTTCTAAAGGGGGTTGCTAATTGGAGTTATATGTGTGGCTTCATCACCTAAAATGGAAAAAAGGAAAATATTTCGAGAAATGTGAGCTAAAGCTCAGTACATGCATCCCCATATGGGTCAATGAACATTAAAACCTTGCTGGCGGGTACCCACTTTTTGCAATTCATTTAGTTCGCAATAACGATGAAAATGAAAGTAATATAAAACTGAATTACTTATTATTGTCTGGATGTGAACCCATTGTAATGATATGATCTATACATAGGTGTACACCTGCAAATCCCATCAAAACTTGACCTGAAGTCACGCGGGTAAATGATGAGCTGATGCCTTATAGATGATAACTGACGGGGTCACAAGTTAAATGGCAAATCACTGTATAAACTGATTCATTGATAAACTCATTAAGAGTTGTAACTTGATAAACATGTTCTGCTATCTGAAGATACAGGCAATGGACGTACCTTGACTCTTTAAAAATGTCATCTGACTTGATAAATTTGATATGTTTTATAAATGTCATCTAACTTGATAAATATGTTCTGACTTGATAACACTTATGCATAACGGCGAACGATAACTAGGCCTCAACTATGTTTCATAAATGTCATTGTAGGTATTTGTAGTCAATAAATGATCCTTACTCATATAATCGAGTAAGTAAAAGCATGTGCAATAGAAATTGAGTAATTAAATGGTATACATAACTTGGATATTTCAATATAACTTCAAAACTGAATTAATGAAAGTAATTAAATTCGATATAAAGCAAATGAAAGTAAAATAGACCACAATGAGATAAAGGAGATTACAAAGGAAAAGGTCTTGATGGTGACAATGGGAGAGTGGTTTTGGCCTTTTCTGAGAGAGGTTGCTGGTACGGGTCTAAGGCTCGCTGATGTATAACTTAGTTCAAAATAACAACGAGTACACTAGATTCGCTTGATTAATACATTTGATACATTCTGAATTGAGTAAGTAATAAAGGTTTGAGGCCAAAACAGATATATCTTGGTTCAAAATAGCATAAACTGCAATGACTTGGTCTAATAAATATGGCTTCTGAGTCAAAATTCTCCCCACTTCCCATATTTCATTCACATGTCTATTAAATACAGTTTTTCACCCCAAATATATTATTGATCCCAATGAAAACTATTAAACTCCTCAAACTTGGTACTTTCTTTGTAATATCCATAAGTGATTCAAAACTCATAATTGAGCTACCAAAATGCATGTTTCTCTTCTTTTCTCTTATAAATCAAGCTGAAAATCCCAATAAAATCCATGAATATTTATTTCATAGCTATATTTTAGTAAAGGAAAAGTAAAAACATAATAGGGGCTTAGAAAGAATGACTAGTAACTTAGTGTTTCGATCTCCGATTGAAACCTAGTACCCAATATCCAAAGCTTAAGAAGTCCTAAAAAACTTTCATTTAGAACACCAAGCATGATTCCCACGATAGAGTTCCCAAAATGAGGATAGAACATAAGTATGCCAGTTTTGGTCTAACCTGCGCAGTTTTGGTAAAACGACCATAACTTTGTCCACATAATTCAGATTAAGGCGATTCAATAGGCATTTAAAAGCTAACACAATGATCTATCTACCCACCCAAAATCACAATTTTTGGTTGGGCTAATCATTACCAGTTTAGTGGCAAAATATCCTCTGTTTTCTACCATTTTCCAACCCCCACGGTTATTGTTTTCTCCTCTTTTTTCACACAAATCATCATCTAAAATCACTCCTTGAAATCATGTGACAAAGCTTTAGTCCTTCCCATTACCATACAAAACCATCATACTTAATTTCACTTTATAATCATATACATCAAATATACCCAAATAACATGCTTGATATTAAAGGAAAGTAAACCTTGCATAATCATTAAAACCCTAATTTTTGGCCAACTTAAATTCACCCTTAACTCCTTCAAAACCATCCAAAACTACAAAAACTCCATCATAATCATAAATAATGCTAAAGATCACCAATTCAAATACAAATCAATCCATAAATATGGTTTTAAACTTAAGCTTGCATGAACATAATCAACTTCAACCTTTACTTACTTTCCAACTTATACCACAATTAAAACATCCAAAGTAACTCTTATTTCTATCAAAACTGTAATAACCCGACCCTAACCTATATTTATTTATTTAAATCATATTTATTTATTAATTAATCATGTTTATTCATTTAATTTATCATGTTTATGGATTTAATCACTCATGGTTATTTGCTTAACCAAATCATGTTTATTAATTCAATTGCACTCAATTTATATATTTACCGAATTACCTTATGGCATGCAAATTTTCTACTTTCATTTATCGTATTTAATCATCCTGGTTGGAGGATATTTCATTTGAGTCCCATTTTATAATTCAAGCTTCATTGATTGTTAATTCAAATTTTGTTGATTAATTAAATATCGGGTGAACCGATAGTAGGCTTCGATAATTATAGTTTAAGAAATTATTATTATTATCATTATTATTATTATTATTATTATTGTCGTTGTTGTTGTTGTTGTTGTTGTTGATGTTGTTGTTGTCGTCGTTATTGTTGTTATTGTTTTTTTTTTTAATAACCTTACAAAATTTTAATTTTGAGTTATGCAAAAATGTTATCGTTACGAAGCGTTTTATTCCCGAACCCAATTTATTTCGGCCGTTTTGAAGCCCAAGAAGTTTGCTTATTAATCTAACTAATTACAGTGGTTAATTTAAACATGGTTAGTCTAAAAAGGTGGCTTTTCTAGTTAAAAACTCAGCCAAGTCATTAGATAAGTCAAACAAATACAACTTATCTCATAAACTCTATTTTCTCTCTCCTCTCTCTCTCTCTAAACGTCCAGTAGCTTTCAACCACTGTTTGTCGTAATTTTCGGCCAGTTTTCAGCCAGCCCCGGTGGTTTCCGATCCCTCCTAATATCCTAGTACCATTAGCCACCACCCTCCATCATCAAAACCACTAAACATCACCTCTATCTCTACTTATTTGCAATCAAAGTGAGTAATCTTGAAATTGTTTTTGTTGGTTTTGCTTTTTATTTTAGTCTTGATTCTTGTTTTGATATAAATTATCTTTGATCATGTTGTTTTGATAAGAAATAAGAGTTATTTTGATGTTGATCATGGTGGTGTTGAGGTTGGATCATGCTAGGTTAGGGTTAATCTTTGATCATGCAAGCCTAATGTTAAAGTGTTAGATTTTGATTATTTTATCTTTGATTTGGTCATCTTCTAATCTGTTGGTGTTAATGTTGATGTTTTTGGTGATTTCACATGAGTTGGAGAGAGCCCAAGTTGACCATAAACTAGGGTTTTGGCAAATAATGCATGGTTTGGATTAATTTAGCCTTAAGCTTGGTTTATATGGGTATTTGATTGAAAAATGATCTCTTTTGGATATGGTGATTTTGTATGCTGTTGGGATGGACCAAAGCTTGCTTACATGCTTTTAAAGAATGGTTTAAGTTGAGAATTTGTGTGAAAAGAGAGGGAAAAGCTAAAACAGTGTGGGCTGAAAATTTCAAGAAAATAGGGCAGAATTTGGCAATAAACTGGTAATGTAAGGCCCAACCAAAAATTATTATTTTTGGTGGGTGGCTAGTTTAGGATGTTAGCTTTCAAATGGCTTTTGAATTGCCTTAATCCGAGGTCTGTGAAAAAAGTTATAGTCGTTTTACCGAAACTGTGCAGAATGGATAAAAAACTGACACACTTGTATTTTAACCCCATTTTGGGAACCTTATTGTGGGAACCATATTTTGTGTTGTAAATGAAAGTTTTTTGAGACTTGTTAATCTTTTCATATTGGGATTTTAGGTCTCCATTTGAGGTCGAGAATGAAAGTTATGAATTTTTGAAGTGAACTGACTTGCTTTAGGGTAAATTAGACTGTTATTGCAATTTCTATGCAGCGTATACTTGGAGAAAAATTTTGAAAATTGTACTGTGGATTGTCCATATCATTTTCGAATTTCTTGTAAGATCTTATGAATTTTGGTTGAGTATTTTGAGTTTGGTGATTTTTGAAAGCATTTTGAGTAATTGTGTAAAAAGTAATAATAAAGATTAAGTGAGATTGATCATGCACTCATTTTGTATATTTTGTGCCAAGTAAGGTTATTTTAAGGGGGGAAATGAATATTCATGGAATTTTATGGAGCTTTTAGCTTGATTAATGGGAAAGAAGAAGATAAATATACAATTTAGGAGTTTGTTTATGAGCTTTGAATCAATTATGAATTTTACAAAGAAAATACCAAGTTTAGTGAGCTTAATAGCTTATATTGAGTTCAATGACTCATTTGGGGTGGAATTCTATATCTAATAGATTTATGAATGAAATATGAGAAGTGTAGAGAGTTGTGACGCAGAAACCATATTTATCAGACTAAGTTATTGCTGTTTATGCTATTTTAAACCAAGATATATCTCTCTTAGCCTCAAACCTCTATTACTTACTCAATTCAAAACGTATCGAGTGTATTTATCAAGCCAATCTAGTGTACTCACTGTTATCTTGAACCAAGCTATACATCAGCGAGTCTTAAACCCGTATCAGCAACCTATCTCAGAAAAGGCCACAACCACTCCCTCGTTGTTACCATCAAGGCCTTTTCCTTTATAATCTCATTTATCTCACTGTTGCCTATTTTACTTTCATTTACTTTATATCAAATTTAATTACTTTCACCAATTCAGTTTTGAAGTTATATTGAAATACTCAAGTTATATATACCATTTAATTACTCAATTTCTGTTATACATACTTTTACGTACTCAATTATGTGACTAAAGATTATTTACTGACTATATATACTTATAATGACATTTATGAAACAGAGTCGATGCCTAGTTATCGTTTCCCGTTATGCATAAGTGTTATCAAGTCAGAACATATTTTTCAAGTTAGATGATAATTATGAAATAGCTGACTTTTATCAAGTCAGATGACATTTTTAAAGACTCAAGGTACGTCCATTGCATGTATCTTCAGAAAGCAGGATATGTTTATCAAGTTACAACTCTTAATGAGTTTCTCAATGAATCAGTTTATACAGTGATTTGCTATTTAACTTGTGACCCCGTCAGTTATCATCTATAGGGCATCAGCCCATCATTTACCTACGCGACTTCAGGCTAACTCTTGATCAGATTGGCAGGTGTACACCTATGTATAGATCATGTCATTGCAAGGAGTTCACATCCAGATAATAATGAGCAATTCAGTTTCATATTACTTTCATTTTCATTGTTATTACAAACTAAATGAATTGCAAAAGCGGGTACCCATCAACAGTTTTTCTATGCTCATTTTACAATA
Source organism: Carnegiea gigantea (assembly GCA_029747015.1). Classification (NCBI taxonomy): domain Eukaryota; kingdom Viridiplantae; phylum Streptophyta; class Magnoliopsida; order Caryophyllales; family Cactaceae; genus Carnegiea; species Carnegiea gigantea. Next base: position 185,597 of record JAKOGI010000270.1, on the reverse strand, counting down.
CAGGAATGTATGTACGGAGTTTTTGCTCACATTCTCAAATCGTTTTCATGTTTTCCATTATAGGTGATGAAGCATCACATGTTTCTCCTTTTAGCAAGCCCTTTTGGAAGTCATCAGATGCTCACAGTGGATTCAGCAGAACATGAATGTTGGGATCGACCTCAGGGTGAAGTTTGGTCTATATTCAATATACTTGTATAGTGTGAAGTGCAAGTTAGCATATGGTATGATTAAGCCGATTGTATTGAAGATTGAACTATTATGGACTTTAGTCTTGAAGTGTTTCAGTTTAATAGCTATTGTGATTTGAACTTGAGTTGCAAGATTAAATGATCTTAGTGAGCCGTGTCCTTATCAGGACGGCGATAGCGCCTCCTATCATTAAGCCTTTCGCTGCAGTTTTTCGTAAATTATGTCATTAGCATTTTGGGGGCGTTACGAAAACAACATGATCAACCACCAAAAACAACAAGAATAAAAATCTAAACCAAGATACAAGCAAAATCAACAAGAACAAGGTTAGGGTTTACTCACTTTGCTTGAAGAAAAGTAGGTGAAAGTGATGTTTAATGCTTGAGGGGGGAATGGGGATGGCTGGTGGATGCCTTGGTGGCCAGAGTGTGGCTGACTGGTGGTTGGAAGGTGGCTAAAAGGTGGCTACTGCAGTTGGCCATGGGGTAGGAGACGGAAAGGAGAGAGATATGGGTGTGTTGTCTTGCTTAGTTAGAAATGAATCAACAGTTGGCTAGTATTTAACCTTCCATAAAGTAGCTTTCTGGAAAACCATGGTTAAGTTTAAGATTAAGTTTAAATTATGGTTAACAAGGCAAGCTTGTTGGACTATGATTGGTTTATACAGTTTGGGCTTGAGAAGGGAAGTAAACCGTATGCCATTGAATTTTCGTAGCTTGAAATTAAATTTTTAAGAGGTTACAATAATAATAATAATAATAATAATAATAATAATAATAATAATAATAATAATAATAATAATAATAATAATAATAATAATAATAAATTCTTAAATTATAATTATCGAGGCCTACTATTGATTCACCCAAAATTTTATGATAATTGAAACTCGAAGTGCAAAGTGGGACCCAAAATTGTAATTTGCTAAATAAATAAATTGGGTGTATTTGAATTAATAACCATGAAAATAAAGATAATTTAAATAAATATGGTGAGGGTCGGGATATTACAGCAAGAAGCAAAGATCAAATTAGTAAGGTTAGCAAAAAGAATGTAAGCCAATTCAGTAAAGCGATTATTAAGTTACCGCGGCGGATAGCCAAACAACGACCGGCGGCACAAAGGAAACACTCACAATCGAATAGCACCCTCCGAGGGAGCCAATTGGCTGGAACCTTTATGATCTTCCTGAATCGAGGATAAGTGGATTCAACGAGCTGAAAGTACTTCACAGTAGCCATCTCCTTCTCTCCAGGGGTGGTACAAGGTTTGTTCCAAGTCTTGCTCGGCCCTCGCTTGTCCCAGATGGGGATGATCCAATACCCATTCGCCTTCTTTACAAAAATAAATTCGTACTTCCACTCATGAATGCAAGAAGGCTTGTCTAAAGCACACATGTGATTGGGTCGACAAACTATTCGATATCAACCTTTACCCCCACACGTCTTAATGTTTTGCTGAATGGTGGTGCAAGTAAGAGAAGGCCACAACCGTGCACTCGAGATGTTTAAGCTTACAAGTGGCGATGAATGATAGAATGGACGCCCACGCATTGGGAACAAGTTGGGCAACCACAATATCATACATTTGAAGGATTTCCATGATAATCTTAGGAAGCGGAAACCAAAGGCTAACTCTAAGGCTTCTAAGGATACACCTTTGCATCCAGGTGGGGGGTTATCTACAGTATCTGTCTCCGAGGGAATGAGTGCCCTATAGTTGCATCGAAAAGAATACTTTAACTCAAAGTCGATGACTTTCTTAAGCTCTTTACGGAATAAAGGCTTGATATAATGAGAACCAGACCCATCTTCTGAGTTAGACCTAGCAGGGCCACTAGAAGAGGCTGGGTCCTGCTCCGGCTCCTCGACTACAACCGTGGGTGGCATATCTACGCTAGCAGAAGGCCCAGGAAGTGAATTAGCTACGGATACTTCCCGCGGATATGATACAGGCCTACACGAAGAGTAGGAATCAAGGGATAGAGAGCCACCGGAGCTCTCCACAAGGGCGTTGGCCCAGAGGTACTCCCGTAACGGAATCGCCGCAGGAGGACATCTAAAGTGCCTAGAGTCCGAATCAAAGTTATCATCGTAATTGTTTAAGGGACTAGCGCCTTCCCGTGTAAGTATGGGCACGAGTCGCATGGTCATTACTAAACTCACCTCCTCTGAGACCCGACAAGGGGCTGGAGGATGATCTAAACGAGTATGCAAAGTATGACATAATTATGTGAGAATGATAAACGATGGAGGAAAGGAGAAATACCTTAACGATGGATAGGGAAAAAAAACGAGTCACTCAGAGCCTATCTCTCTAACTTTATCTCTCCAGAACTTTGACAAGTGTGGGAGAATGAGAATAAAAAATGAGTTAGAGGCAAGGTGTTTATATAAGCATTTGAGTTGCCTTAATAAGTGTGCCACAATTTGATGACCTAAAAATCTGATGAAATATCAAAGTATGAAATCCAACAAGGGCCGAGATAAAAGAAGGATATAAATCCCAAAGAAAAAAAGAGACGGGCCCACGGGAGAGACTCGATCGAGTAGAGGAAGTCCTTCCATTTGGCTAAGTCGAATGGGAGAAGAGAATTCTCCCACTTAGAGAGAACTCCCTCTCTCCATTCGGCAAAGCCGAATGGGAAAGGAAACCTCTACCACGCAACTTAGCCGAGTGGGGAGGAGCCATCTCCTACTCGGCTTGGCCGAATGGAGAGGAGAGCCCTCTCCCACTCAGCTCCCCTATAAAAGGGGGGGAAGGAGGAAGAAAAAAGAGAGGGAAAAGGAAGAAAAAAATGAGGAAAAAAGAGAAGAAAAAGGAAGAAAAAATAGGAAAAAAGAGAAGAAAAAGGAGGAAAAAAGATAAGAAAAAGGAAGAAAAAAGGAAGAAAAAGAAGAAAAAAAGGAGGAAAAAAGAGAGGAAAAAAGATAAGGAAAAGGAGGAAAAAAGAGAAGAAAGAGGAGGGGAGAAGGAGAAAAAAACGAAAAAACAATGGGAGAACGCTTTCATTTAAAGTCGTGATCGGATCATGAAAAAGGAATCCACCGGACCAAACAAGAAAAAATGTCAGGATTGATGGTCATGAGTTATGATGCATGAAAAACTCATGCGGAGTCACTATAACAAAACTCGCATTTTATTGGTAATGAAAACTTCAAGTACACGGTGAAAACGAGCAAAGATAACAACAAAAGTATCTATGCGAAGCATGGATACGCACTAAATAAGGGTGTGTATATCTGTTACAAGTGGGGGTAGGCAAACGGGTTGGCTTCGCTGTGTTTTGTTTGTTCACCTATAGTGAATTTACATAATTATTATTCCTAAATTTACGAAAATATTCGTCGTCAGTGTAGTACGTTATCTGAGAGTCATTAATATTCATATTGGGTTGAAACCATACAGTATATTCAAAAGTGAGCTCTAATAAAGCTATATTATCTTTGATTAACTTTATATTACTTGGTTGTATACTTTCTGGTAGAGTGATCAGATAATCTAATCTAACTTTATAGTGATTTAATAAGTTTTGTCTTATACTTCTAGTCGTACAGTCAAAAGATCTAAGGTAATCCCAAACTCTATCTTGTGGATAGTATTTTAAGTTTGGTAGATTAAAACTTTGGCTGGCCAAATAATCACCTTCTTGGTTTAATCTAGAGTCAGACTGTAGTTTACTTTTATAGCTCATATTTAATTTTTGGTCTCTTCTACAAGCATTTAATATGTGGGACTAGAATAGTAGAATTTGTTGGCGTTGAATACTTGAATTGCTCTTTTCTATGCAACAATAATTTTATGATTAAAGTGTGCGGAGAACATTAAAGACTTTTTGTTTTCTATATTAAATTGCATGCATAGTTTGATGAAGTTTAAATTTAGCTGATAAGTTATTTTAATTTTATAGGCTTCATTCATTGGTAGGCTCTGATACCATTAATGCGTGGGTTTGACATCTTTTTGTAGAAAAAGGTTTAAAACTTTTTGATGAGAGATCAATATTTGAATAAAGAATAGATAAAACGGGTTCCTAATTGATAAATATGGTACTCTCAGCATAATAAATTAAACTATCAGAAATTTAAGAAATTATACTTGTTCTGTTGAAGAATCTCCTGTTGAGATATGAAATCTTTATATCTGCCGCCACGCCCTTCTCCTTCACGGGCACTGGATGTACTTCGATCTTCTAATTTTTTCTCTCACCTGGAGCTCTTAGATAAGAAGAGATAAAATCTCAAGAGTATCTGAATAGTTCTTTTTATTATACTGATTTCCCAAAGAGAAAGTTTAGAACAACATTTAGAGCAGAATGCTGATTTGAGTGATCTTTTTTTCGCTCAAATTACCTCTGCCTTTCTCTTTGTGAATTACATATTTATATCCTAAAGATTGACACTTGCTCCTCTCCTTCTACAACTATTGTAGTATAATAATTGTATGCAGCTAAGGTAGTGGGGTAGTAAAATAATTATAATAGGATAGTATAGCTAAAGAGTGGGGTAGTACAGCTAAGGCATCAGTGCAGCACAATAATTGCTATCATCTCATTTGGCAGGTAGTATCTTGATTACTGGCCACTTAGTACGCAGTAAAATACTTGATTGTTGCAAGGTATGCTGGCCCTTGAGTTATGACATTTGATGATAATTGCTGACACGCAGCAAACAGATCCAAAGTTTTGAGATTTCTGAGGATAAGATTCTGCAAAGATAAGGGGTGTAGTTGTCGGCAGGATCTAAGCTTTACATGGCTTTTCTAAGGCAAAGTCTTGGCCGTTTGTAGCAAAGCTTGTTTTTCTTCTTCTTTTATGAGTAGTTCAGTAAATTTGCTTCTAACAGCTGTAGACCTTGGAAGTTCTCGGGTTCTAGCTGAAGAAGAAATTTTAGAAGTTCATCGTCATATTTTTTGTCTTGCATTCCTTCTTTTGTGACAAGAACATAGTCGGCTCCTCATAAGAAACATTTTAGTCTAGATGCATAAAGTCAATCTCCATGACATTTAACAGGTATAGCTCCACTAGTTCTTCTACAGTTTATCCATGATTCATTGAAGCGAATCTGATCAAATTTCTTAGAGGCTTCAATTTAGCTAACAGTTTTCTGAGATGTAATAAACTTGAATAATGCTGATTCGGGGGTAGATTACTCCATTTTCTACATCCTCAGGCAAAATAGTATGGGATTTTACAAGAATAGGGCCTTGTTTGAAAGTTTTCAGCGTTTGGATATTGTGAGCTTAGAGTCTAGATATACAAGATCAGTATATCTAAATTCATAGAATTGGTAGATGTTAGCTGGATTTTCTCTAGTGCAAGCCGTGAGCCGAGCAAATAAAGATTTTCCTCCACTGCAAAAGATTTATAGAACTTCATTTAGTTTCTAGTAGACCTTGCTAAGTAATCTTGTAATATGCTGCAAGGAATGGATCACAAATATCAGAAGGAACAAATCTTTTAGTTTGTGAAGTTTAGTATATAGTTCTTTTTTATAATAGTTTAGCCTTGAGTTCTAGCATTTCCTTCTCTTTTTTTGAGAAATGGAGAGCTTGAACTGGGCTCATCAGGAGTTGAAGTAGTAGTTGGCATAGTTGGCGAAGTTATTGTCTTCACCAAGCTAGTAGTTATCATAGGTGATGTAGTTGAGGAAGTCGTTCTTAAAGAGCTAATAGTTTTTAAAAGTTCTGCAATGACAGTTCTTCCCTGCTCAAGATCCTTCCTTATATCACTGATGATTTCGGTAGTTCCTTTGGAAAGTTCATCAACTTCAGTTCGAATATTGGCAACAATATCTTGTACTCCAGTTTCAAGATGCTCCAGATTAATAGTGACCGTCTCCAAATATTCATTGAAGTCAATGGTGATGTCTTCAAGCTCTTTAAGTTTTTCTAGAGTCGTCATTATTGAGATATTCCGTTTTCCTAGTTAAATAGTCTGCAAGAAAGTTATGGTTTCCTAAAACATGCTCATAAACAGCGTTAAATTGAGATAAAAAAGTATGCCATCCATGAAGTTTTCTCATATGAGGTCCTTTATCTAAAACTTGTTTAACAAAGGTAGTTGTGGCTTTATTGTCAATTAAGACTTGGAATGGTTTAGATAAAATAAATAATCTTCATTTTTTAATCCCTCATATTATAGCTAAGATTTTCTTTTCCATTATATTACAATTTTCTTCAGTTGGAGAAAAAGTTCCGCTATGATATCCACATATTTTGTTAAGATCAGTTTTTAATACTGCTAACCAAACTTTATCATATGCATCAGTTTGTATTATCAAATTATCCTCTGGTTCAAGTAGTTTTAATTGTGGTAAATTTTTGCATTCTTCTTTAAGGCCCTATTTGGACCTTGGAAGATAAGATGGAAAGAAAGTTGAAAGGAAAAAAAATGAAGAGGAAAAAAAATGAGAAGGAAAATCATTTTCTTTCTCTTGTTTAGATTAGAGAAAAAATACAAGGAAAAAAAATAACTTTCTACAAACTTTTTTTTCTTTGTTTGGACTTGAGAAAATGAATAAAGCAAAGAAAAATATATCTTGTAAGATTAAAATGTGATCTCAAAGTTGCCCTTTGCTAGCCAATGCCAATTGAACTCCTCAAAATAATATCATAAAAAATAAAGAAGACATACAATTCGGTTACCTCTCAAACTTTCTTATTCCAATATAAATTTCTACTTCAAACTCCCTGATTTTGTTACAATTCAAAAGTTTATAAGAGTCCATAGAAATTTACAACTTCAAGCAAGAAACACTTTAGTTGAATTAGGGTCGCTGAAAAAGCTTAATAGACCTTCATTTGTGATATCTCACTCAAACCTTCAACCTATAAACATAACAACAAAGGAGATTAGATTTCAGCCTAGCAATAGCTAACAGTGATGCATTCCTCCATGTAATACATTGTAATGACATCAAGAGATGTTTCTGGTCATGAGACAGCAGTACAAGAGAAACATCCATAGAGTATACCAACCCTAAATTTCTTCATCACGTCAAAAGCTCAGAGTTTTCCCAAGTGTGTTGAGGTCTCAGCATGCCCATATTTCCATTTACCCAAATAACATACAATGAAATGCAGCTATCAAAGGCTGTTTCAGACATTATTCCTCAAACTCGGGGCTCTGAGCAGTCTAAAGAATCAACACATTAAAAAGCTTTGATGACAAACCCAACACTAACTGTACAAAGCAAAAGTATTCTCCAGCTATGTTATTCTGACCAGAATTTGAGATCATTCTCAAGAATTGTTCCTTTCTGGTCTCTTTGCTAAAAGCAAGCATAATATGAATGTTCAGTACTGATTTGAAGGTCACAAAGTCATATTCATCATAGGTGAAACTTCAGAATTATCTATGGCAAAGAGGATGTTTTTACCAGCTATTTCTTTTTAGAGCATACTAATCTACAGGGGTGAGAAATTGGGTTATTGGAAGCCTGAGAAGAAGCTGACCCAGAAATCAGGAGGGAAAAAAAAAAAGATGAAATGCAGACAGAGCTATTACCTATGTAATTTCATTATAAAGTTGCTCCTCACTGTAATTTCTTAAGTCGCCTTTCTTAAGAGCCATTGCTACCACATCCATACCCGATCTAAGGGATCTCAACTCCTCACACACGAACTCTATTACCTTATTCTTTGATTTCTTGCGCTCCACGTGGACTTTCAAGGGAAGCGCACATGAAGATTCTTCATTAGTAAGAATCGGAGGAGCATCCTCACTTGAGCTTGCTATTTCTCTTGACCATTGGCCCAGCTGCATTGCTTCCAATTGCTCTATCTTTCCCAAAGAGAAGGTCCAACTTGTAGAAATTTGGCACACGTTTGTAGCAAAAAGCTTTTGCATCTGAAGTTGCCTACACAAGGACAATGAAATTAAAAATTACAATTTCATCAAGATTATAAAACTTGAAATGAATCCTCATATTTTCATACCGTAAGACAGGTTTGCCACACTTCTGGAGGTGTCTCTATCATTTGAGTGGACTTGTTGTAACCAAAACCACTTTAGGATAGAACTTTTTTAGCATCAGTATGTCTTTTTTGCAATGTTTTCAGCCTATTTTTCACATTTGAAACTGAAAAATCTAACTTCCCAAACTTGGAGCCCACCAACTCGGCAACACTTGTAAAAGCAGTGCTCGTAAATGTGCTACCCATTTTTTGACCTTTCTCCATTTTTTCTAACAAAGCATCAACCAAGACTAGATCCATCTCATCAGACCAAGTCAAGTTCTTCTTTCCGGTTGCGATGCTTCCATCCTCCTTGAGCTCACATTCATCCTATAACACATATGAACAGTCAAGCAGTACACTGGCACGTAATCATCATCTTATATACTACCATATTTTTTAATCCTTTCTATTACCTTAATTTGTCAGTCAATAGTTATGTTTTGGCATAAAAGGACATCAAAGTGATTCAAAAAGACTCGGTTCATATATGTTATATTATTATGTGGTGTCTCATGTAATCCAACATAATAGACTTAGCAACATATGTTTGGTTAGAATGAGGCTCATAGCAACCTGAAACAGGGTATAAAGGGGCAGCCTGGATCCATAAAGAGATGCATGCATCAACATCATGAACAACAATCAGCCAGTGCCGGTCTGAAACTAGAAAACAATATCTGTACTTTTTTTCAACTCAGCAAGGTGGATGTTCAGAGATGCAACAACCCTTGATGTCATCTATTCATGATTACAAAAGACTTGGCTATCATTAAACTGATTAACTGCAACCCTCATACAACCACCACAAAAAAAAAGAAAAAAAAGAATAATTGAACTGGCAACTGTGAGAAGCTGGGAAATCAGGTGTCATGGGGATAGAAAAGGCAAACTTAGAAAGTAATAACTCAAAAATGCCACTAACTCAAGTGAAATATTAACAAGTGAGGAATTGTTAACCCATTTATTTTTCTACAGAGGCGCAAACAAGGTAATGATCTAGCTAATTTTATGCTTTAAACAGATCCCACGAACACTGAACACATATCAATTTCCATCAATGATATTCCATCTATTACATGATTTCAGAATCCACCAGATCACCAAATATGCATAAACCATAGCAACCCCATAAGTGAGATGCCCTTTACGAGGAACATAAATCCCTAGTCAATATTATCACCTTAGCATAAGTGAGATGCAACAGGGAGATGCAATAGGTACAAGAAGGATTGGAAAAATGTAGTTGGTTGTTACAGGGATCCATCATACCTACTATCCCGGCCATTAACATAGTCCATCCACATAGCATTGGCTAAGTTATATCTGAATTCTTCCATTTTTCTACTCTCACTTGTTGAGTTTGAAAGACAACCGCCATACGATTCATTAGAATTAAGTAATTCACGATCAACCTCTTCTATAAGCTCCCTATCTGGATCAACACCCATCAAATAATTGTGCAATATGCATGCAGCAAGCACAATATCAGCTTGTATGCGTACTAAGTAGAATGGCTCATTCCCACTACCTAACATTGCAAACCTCTTCTTTAAAACACCAAAAGCCCTTTCTATTGCATTTCGAAGAGAAGAATGTCTATGGTTGAATATTTCTCTAGCATTTTGAGGAGCAAGCACGCCATATTCTTTCAAATGGTAATGAGTTTTTCTATACGGAGTCAAGAACCCACGTCTCAATTGATACCCCAAATCAACAAGATAGTACTTTCCATTAGAAACTTCTAGCCTATCAATTCTATTTTCTAGAGCACTATTTAGAACTCTCGAATCAGAAGCGAAACCTTCCCAACCCAATAACATATAAGGCACCACACAATACAGTAAAGATAGGGCAAAATCATGAGAACTTGTAAACAAATTATGGATGAAAAGCCAAGACAGTTGAAGGGTTATTATGGTTCTTTATGAATTGACAATCACAGGATTCACATCAAGTCCAATTTCAGAACATAGAGCCAAGCACAGTATCTCAGTAACCCACGAAGAACTACCAACCTATATCATATAATTTCATTCACATCAAGTCCAGACCTTTTAAACTTCATCAATCAATACAAACTACAAAAGCAATATTTAAATTCACAAAACCCATGTTCCAATTTCTTACATGAAGGTCACATTTACATGCAGCTTGTAACAATTCAAAGCCAACAACTCAAAATCTAGAATGATAACAATTGGACCTTAACATTTCCAAATTCACATCCAATCATGAAAGGAGACAGATTCAAACATTCCACGAAGTAGTACAATACAAACAACAGCTTAAATCTGTTGAAAAGCAGGGCTTTGGTATCATAAGGCTAACTCTTACTTTATTGAATAAGTTTTACCAAAGGGGAGCTAAAAGGGGGAAGACAGAAAAAAATTGGAGAAGTGGGTAACTTTATGCATAAGAGTAACTAGTGTTTGGAGGGGAAGACTGATTTGAAACAAAGTGGAGGATAAGTCCAAGAATCTGAGCCCCCGTCCATCATTTCTTCTTGGACCATCAGAAAATGTAGTTCAGTGACAGCCCATCAAAGTGAACCAAAGTAGTTAAAGGGTTCACAGCAGAATACTGCGCTTTTAAACAAATCAATTTAGGAGACTGATTGACTATGCACATACAATAGCAACGTGAACAGCTAATTAGTCACCATAGGCAATCAAATCAAACACCAATCGAAAGAATTTGTTTCAGAGACAAAGTGACTAAAGAATAAACAATTTTTGATTGTTCCCCTCTTAAAAAACTAGCCTTTCTTCCCAAACCATCAATGATTCAGATCCAAAACAAGAAATTGACATGAATTATAGTTAAGTTGCATCCCATAAAAGCGAAACTAAAGCTCACTCAAATGGTTCAAAGTATAAAGTTATTGCCCTTAACAAATCAATATGGGTGACTAACTGACTATGCACGTATATAAATGACGTGAACAGCTAATTAGTCACCATAGGCAACCAATTCAAAGCAAACCCTCCCCGAAGAAACTCAGTTAGATGCATAACAAAACAGCTAAACTAGACAAAGGATTAATTGAATGCGAACCAAAGGAGCGACAACAAAGTCGAATCCGCCATTGATGTTGAAATCAAGAAGCTGAGGCGTGTCCCAATCTTAAACCCCCAATGAAACCCTAGATCGATCCACTAGGGAGAGAGCGAGAAAGAGAGAGAGTGTGTGTTACCAGATCAAACGTAGAAGGCGTCGCCGGAATAGAGCTTGCAGCCAGAGGATGGTTCGAGGAAAGACCGATGCTGGAGTAGGCAAGGAGAGAGAGAACGAAGGGTGCGAGGAGACAGAGAAGAGAGAAAGCGTGAGGGGTGGGGGGGAAGGCTATCGGGGCACGAAGAATTTAATTTTCCACCAGTTTTCCTTATATATTTTGGAGGAAAACATATGACATTATATTTTCTTAATTTTCTTTCAATTTTTCCATCTTATTTTTTTCCATTCATTTTTCCTTACTCTAAACATGAGAAAAATTGTAATTTTTCATATTTTTTTTCTTTCCATGCTACTTTCTTAGATACAAACCCTAAGATTTTTAACTACTTGGATATGATAGTCAATTAGTCACTCCATCCTTATGTATTATTCTTCCTTAATAAACTTTGTAAGTCTTTCTTTTTCTTTGCTAAGTCAGGAATACATGCCCTAGCATAATTAAGTAATCCTAAAAATCCTTGAATTTGTTTTTTAGTTCTTAATTCATCAAGATATTCTATTATTTTTCTTGAAATATAATTTTGTAAAGATACACCGTTAGACCCTAATTCAAGTCCAAAGAATTCAATTTTTTCTTGTTCTACAGTAGCTTTTTTCTCACTTAGATATATACCTTCTTTTATTGCAGTTTATACAAATTGTTGGAGATGTTCTCGATATTCTTCAACGTGTCCTAGCTTATTAAAATGTCATCAATATAAACAATGAGAAAAGAGTTAAGATGTTTAAAGGTATTATCCATTAGCCTTTGAAAGATTCTAGGTGCATTTTTAAGTCCAAATGACATAACTATCCATTCATAAAACCCTTAAGGTGTACTAAAACCTGTATATTTAATACTATCTTCTTCCATTTTAATTTGCCAGAATCCTTATTTGCTGTCAAATTTTGAGAAGTATTTTTTATTTTTTGCAAGATTAATTAGCACTTCTTAATTAGGTAAAAAATACTTATCTGTTTTTGTAAATTGGTTAAGTTTTTTATAATTTATAACCATTCTAGCTTTATTTCTTCTTTTTTCAGCTTTATTCATGACCATAAAGGTTGGTGAAGAATAGTTTCCTCTTGATGGACATATTAATCCTTTTTCTAATAATTCTTTGATTTGTCTAGAGAATTCTTTTATATCTTTAGGGGTATAGAGCATTGGTTTCTCTTTGATATAAACTTCTTGAGTTAATTCGATTTTAGCTTTAAGATGTTTGGGTTTCCAAAAACGCAAAGGATTGTCAAAATATATCTGCTTTAGTTTATTAATTAAATCTTCTTTTTTTTTATTATCTTAACTTGAAAAGTGAGTTTTTGTACTTGTAGCTGTATAGAAAGTGCAATTTGTTCATAAGCATGTCCACTACACTTCGTCCGTACTCTGTAAGGGCGTTTTAAGGTAGGTATTTTTAATGTGTGTCCACATTTTATTGTGATATCGACAGTATAAGGAGTTTGTGTAAATTTAGCAAATTGCTTAAGAAAATTATTTCCTAGCAAAATATCATATCTTGAGTTACATTGTAGGACTAGAGGAATACTAAGAATTTTATTCCCAAGTTTAACAGATATATTACTTTGGACTAATCGTAGAGAGGTGGTAATAGAATGAACTCTTTTAATTTTAATTCTTCTATCAGATGGAAGTTTTTCCTACTTAGGAGTAAAAAATCTTGAAAAAAGATCACTTCAGATCCAGTATCTATTGAGGTAGCTATTGTTATATCAGTTTCATTAACTGTGGTATCAATGTACGTGAGGATGGGATATTGTAATTGTTTCATATTCTGTCAAGAATAATAGGATTTTGTTTATCAACTAAAATGCTTTAAGTAGGTTTTATATCATAAGTATCAAAGTGATCTAAAAAATTCATTCCGAGTAAAATATAGTAATATTTATTATTGATAGAATGATCAATATAACATTCATACTCTAAAAGAATAGGACTAGGGGTTTTCATCATTATTTTAGATTTTTGATTAAGACTAGATTTTCTTCCATCATAAATAACAAAGTTATATTCAGATGCAGTGAGGAATGGGTAAAGGTATACAATGACATTGTGATACTCCAGTATCAATTAAGACTTTATTTTCTATCCATTTTTGGCCATTAAAATAATCTAACTTAACTTTATAAGTTGAATTAGTAGAGGTTGTTTTGATACTTTTAGGCTGAAATCTAATTATTCTAGTTGTACTAAAACTTCTTGACAGAGTTGGTAGACTAACAATTCTCATTCCCTTTTCTGTATATGAAAGTCGAGGTGCTTCATAACTACTAAAAGCGTCTTCTTCTTTTACTAATTGAAAGTCAGTCAGGGTAGGTAATTTTGCTTCTAGCATAGGAGGTGGAATAACAGTGATTACTGTTGAAAAGATAGGATCTATTGTTATTTTTTCAATTTGTTTTATTTCTTTTATTGGAAAATTAGTATTAGAGAAAATATGCAATCCTTTGTAATAAAATGATAATGCGTTATTTCTTGGTTGTAATCCTAAATCGGTTAGAAGTTTAAATTGTAAATTGAGAGTATCCTCAATATTTTTACTTCTTAAAGTGACTCAGTAATTAGAACAACATTCGAAAATTAATTTCTTATAAATAAAGTTACCTTGTAGTGTTCTTAAATGGCTATTTTGTATATTTGTAAATCTTCGATCATGAAGTGATAAAATGATAGGTGAGTTAATACCTTGTTTGAAACATACTTTTACTGCGATTTGTACTCCTTGTAAATCAACATATTTAATTAAGTCTCGATCTCTTGCTGGAATTTCATCTAAAAATTTTCCAACTGTGTCTTGAGTCATTGATCTTAGTCTAATATTTACTTGCAAGTGTTGAACATTTACAGGTTGTTCAGTTGTACATAATTTAAAATATCATATTAACTTCCTTGTCAAGAAATCATCCAGTTTCTTCATAAAGCTTCTTGGATCTTTTAGAGATAAATCAGTTGCTATTATTTTTGAATATAGTTTTTGATTAAAGGTAATTACTCCTATATAGTTTTCATTATTTTCTTGTTCTTGTTATTGTATTGTATTTATTTCTTCAGTAATCATTTTCCGTATCTAAATAACTTTCTATTTCAGATGTTTATATTTCTTCTTCTGAGCTAATAGATTCATAGCGACTAGTAATTACATCATATTTAGTAGAGTTTATAAGGTAACGTTGTTCTTGTATTTCTTCAAATTCTTCAGAAAATAATTTTACTATATTAGCTTTTCTTTCATAACAATCTAGAGATTTATATCCAATTTCTCCACAGTTCCAACATTGACATGCTGTAGTTTTTTTATTTCTTTTATATTGTCTATTTTCCGAATTAAAATCTTCTTGAGATAGTTTCTCGTGTCTAAAATGCTTACTACTTTTTTGTGGTTTATTAACAGTTTTTTCGATTTTTGCTTTATCAGTTTTTGTTTTCTTTGATTTTAAATTCTTTCTTTTAGAAAACTATTTCTTTGGTTTCCTTTTAGGAGTAGTTTTCTTGATTTCTTTCTTAGGATTTCTCTTTCGTTTAGGTCTATGATTGAGATAGTTTTCACATCCATATTGTCCTGGTTCTTTAATATCTTTATAACATAAAGTAACTTCTTTGATGTGTCTTCTTTGATTTTCTTGTAGGCAGAGACGAATCATTTATTGAGTTATTATAATTTGAGCTGCTACTACGGATTTAAAGACTGTGAGTTGCCTAGCAAATTCTTCTAATTTTTTGGAGAAATGTTTATTCCATGGGTTAGGAAATTTATTTAGCAATAATTGTATATAGGTTTCTGGATTTTATGTAGAATCATAAAGTTCATAATAATATTTATCGAACTCACAAAAGCAACTCCTAAAGTTGCACAAGTTACGAATTCTTAAATTGGTTAATTTATATAGTGCTTCTCTTCTTCTTTCAATTCTTGCATTGTCTTGATTTTCTACATATTCATATCCTTCAAACTGTCCAATAAGATATTTTACAACAGACCATACTCCTTCTTCTATACTAATTACTAAGTTTCGTTTTACATCTAATTCTATTAGGTTTCTTATACTAGAGGAGATTCCATTAAACCAGTTAGCTACTATTCTTTGAAATGAGTTAATAATTAAGTTGTAGATGGCGTCTACGCCTCTATCATTGTCAGCATAAATTGGTTCATATATTAGATTTAATATCATCACTGCTTTCCACATATCTAAAGGTTTCCTTTTATCAGTGACGCAATCTATATTTAGAAAATATCCAAAATGTGGTACTGGTTCTTGAATTAAAGGGTTTTTGGATTTGAATTCTTCATTTATCATTCGCTTTCGTTTGCTATTGTAGTAATATCGTCAACCTTTAGCTTTGTGTTTATGGGTTTCTTTCGAATGGAAAGGATTTAAGCTTTCTCCCTGTTCGTAATAGGGATTGCTGCTTCCAACACTACCAGTTGGCACTCCTGATTGCACATTTACTTGCTTTACCATTTCACATATTTGTGAATCTTCAAATTCTTTTAATAGTTCTTCAATAGATTTATTATATTCGCCCATTATGAAGTTTCTCCTTGCTTATTTTCAATTTTCTTCTTGCTTATTTTCAATAATTTGTTGAGATGGTTCTTCGTTTATCTTTAAAAGTCTTTCTTAATATCTTCTAATGTATTTTTCATCATCATTTTGGGAGTTATTTTTTCTGGGAGTTAAATTTCTAGTGGCTTGTGTTCTTTCTTTTATTTAGGCTTTAAGGCTCCTTCAAAATTTATATTCATAAGTTGCATTTGTATTACGAGTTATTTAATTGCTTCCTTTATTTCTTTTATATCGGCCTTTACTTCTTTAAGTTCTGCTTCGATTTGAAAAAAAACTCATTGTTTTAGTCTTCATCGTTAAACCAATATTCTGCATCAAATTAGTCTAAATTATTGTTATTATCTAAGTCAAAATTTTCTATAAATTCAACATGAGTTTTTCTTTCTTCTTCATAGATTAAGAGGTTCAACCCATCTTCAATTTTCCAAATTAATTCTTTAGAACTATTATTTATTCAAAGGTAATCAAGTTTTTGAACATAATAACGTTCACTTCGTTTAATTTCTTCTTTAGAATAAGTTTAATACAAGAGAAGTTAATTTTAGTTTTGGCATTTCAGGTTTTTCTATTATTGAGCATAAATTCTCACAAATCTTTAAATTAAAGTAACTACTTTTGATTTAAAAAAGATACATTTATATCTGTTTTGGCATAAACATTTTATCAGTTGTAGCATATCGGTGTCTCCATACATTCCATATTCTGCGCCCTCTTCGCTCTCCTCTCCTGCTTCTCTTACCACCATGACCGCGGAATCAGTGACACAGATCGGATGTGGGTCTCCAGAGAAATGGTGAGGACAGCAGAGATGGACCATCTTAGGGTAAGTGACAGTATGCGCTATGCGATTTTCATGTAGAATCAGTCACCAGCTTATTGTAGCAGCAATAGTAGAAGTGAGCTTATTTCTGTACATTCCAGTTAGTTATTGGGAGGATCAGAAGTCTCTGAGTATTCTGTCAACTTTATCACTGTAACTGTAAATTTAAATTCCTGCACTAGCAGAAATCATTGTTCATAAGCTTCACTATAGAAAGCAGAGATTAAAACATCTCCATGAGCTATATATATACTGTTTTTTTCCCTTCAAAACTACAAAAACTCAGGAGGGTTCAAGTTCAGGATTTAATCACCACAAAAGCCAAGATCACAGCAAAAAACAACTCTTGGATCGCCGTAGTGAGAATGTCAATTGCTATTGACAGATCAAATTTTACCTAATTTTGGCTTCAGATCACTAGACAGTTGAACATGGATATGCAGCATCATGAGTCTCCAGTTAGCTGTCACTGCTGCTGTGATTTCAAAAGATTCTGAGAATGCCCTTAGTCTTTTTGGGGGGGGGGGGGGAAGGAATTGCAATTGTGATTTATGCATATAGAACGGTGTCCAATTATGCTTCATGTCAACAAAGCTACTGATAACTTTACTGAACTAACTCTCCACTAGTTACATTGAGTAGTAACGGGTCATAATAACAGTTTAGTTCACAAACATAAATTACAATGGAAGTTCTAGACAACTTTACAACTAACTGCCCACTAGTTAGTTCTAGTAGTAAAGGGTCATAACAACTGTTTAATTCACAAACATAAATCACAATCAAAGCTCTCACTGTACAGATTTCCAACTTGTATTTCGTCATACAACAATGCGGGCATCATAAGTATGCATAATTCGAGAAATGATTACGCCATTGCAAGGTCATGTAATGTGAAAACATGCACGGTAAGCAATTGATCAAAATAAGTGAAACTGAAGAACAACTGATTAACAACTCAGCAAGTCAGAGATAGAAAAGTTGGGCATATAATCTACGCAATAGACACCCATCTTGAAGTATCTGAGCACTTACCACTCAAAGTATTGGCAGAACTGACTTTGGCGTCCCATCAATGACACGGATGCATTACCTCCGCAAATATGTGTTCTGGGGCATTCATGATTCTTCTCGTAGCCTGTGCGTTCCCATCGCAGTATTCTTTCGAGCTGAAGCTAAGGTTTTTTTTCTAAAAATAAATTAAAAAAGAAAGTCAGAACTGACAAGCAACAGGTGCGTACCATATTTTAAGTACCTGGAAAGCAGGTCTCAATCACAATAACTAATTGTAAGTACATTGACAATCAGGGAAGAAAGGAAGCGCCCCCCCCCCGGGGGGGCGTAATCTGACAATCTGCAGTGCATGCATTTTTTCCCCAACAGGAGCGCCATTGTCTGCTCGCTGACATTGTCATTTAATCTATATGTGATAAATAGCTTAATCACATTCCGCACCCCAAAAAAAGGATAAAAATCGAGTGTAATCATATTGGTAACACCAAAGAGATCTAAAATCTAGCTCGCTATTGACAGAAAATCCTGACCATGCTAGAAGTACAAAGAATTGTAAAAAAGAAAAAAGAGACAGAGACAAAAAGAAAGATTGCTTTTAAGTCTTAGAAGGCAGTCATCATAAGCAAGAGACAAATGTCTATCTAGATGTCAACGCAAAATGTTGAAATATCGAATTTGTCAAGTCAATGTCGAAGGAACATGACATATTTTAGAGAAAAGGAGGTGGGGGTATGGCAAACATGTTGCAATACAGTCTGATTCTTGTAGAGTGGGATGGAACAGAATAACTAACTGTGCACCAACTACAATTTCAGTGGCAATTCATGATGCCCATTGGTGACAGCTTCTAGTAAACAATGTCAACCCCCATCGCTGATGATATGCGTAGAAAGCTTACACACATACATGTCATGCTGTGAACATCAGCAAACTGTGCATGTGCGTTGGAGAAATGAGTCGCTTATGTCACAACAGTGTCAATTATCAAATACTCATACCCACGCATAAGATCTCTATCCTTGGCGCACTCCTACAGTCTTTTTGAGTTATTCTAGCGTAAGCATATAGGAGGCAGGCAGGTTTAATCTATTCTAAGGGAAAAGAAAACCGACAAGAGTTCCAACTTTGAGATGCTAGTTGCTAGATAATAAACCAACGACTACCACTAAACCCAACACTACAGACCTAACATTACTTGGGATCTCACTACATTAACAATATCATCAGCGATGCAGCATCCATCTTATCTTTTCACTTTTCTCCATGATGTGAACTGAATGAAGGATGCAACATGCCAACCTTTTTGTCTTCCTGTCCTTTATCCTAAACTGATATGCTTAACCATTTAAATCAACGATGATCAGCCCCAACCAAAACAAAAACAAACAAATAGAATAATAAATGCCAGCAAGCTCAAGTGACAAAATTTTAGGATCAATTAGACATGACAAAACTGATTCGAAACCTGAAACCCGAACCCGTCAACCCAGACCCATAACCAATTTGACACCCGAAATAAGCTCACCCGAAACCCTAATTGCCCCCAACTAAACCCGTCCCGAGATTTTTGATCAAGTTGCTTCTTTTTGCACGACGATTATTGGATCAGACATCAGTTGACCAGAAGTCGACGCGAGTGAAAAAGCACACAACCCGACCCAGAACACCATTTGGACAAGCACATGACCTAGTCCGCACTTTAGCAGCAGAAGAAGGATTAGTGTTATACCAAGACAAATCACAAAAATTGAAATGCATCTTCATGGACCTATGCATTTCCCTTTCACCCCAAAAGAAGAGGAAAACGAACTGAGAAAAAAAAAAAAGAAAAACAGAAGCAATGCTTCTTTTATCCTCCCAGTGTTCAGCTCTCGACTGTCCAAGGACAGTTGCCCAATCCTTAACACAATTCAGCAGTGCAGACCCGCCTCCATGATTGAAATTAGAATATTCATTAAGGTAGTGTTCGGTTGGTCTGAAAATAATTTTATCAAAAAATGGTCTTCAAATTTTATGTTGTTTGGCATAAGATGGAAAACTATTTTCCAAAGGAAAATGATTTTCCCCCTATGAGGAAAATTATTTCCTTTTTAAGAAAAGAGGAAGTTGATCTTCTCCATTTAACTCATTATGATATAGTCAGCTAAAATTTAGGTGCAAAATTCGATTTCAACGGTTTAGGTCGAAACTTGACTATCTTATTGAAAATATTAAAATAAACTCAAATCTAGATTTTCAACTCAAATCACTTTCGTTTGATCAACATTTATGTCCGCCACGACAATTTAATTAACACTTCTTGCTACTAGAACAATTCAGTTGACTCGCCACTGAAATAATTTCAATGATTTGGATCGGAATTTGATCACAGATAGAAACGATTAAAATAGGCTCAAATACATATTTTGAGCTCCACATTCTTTCATTTGGTCAATAATTTTTTCCACTACGACAATTCAATCGATAGTTTTGGCCATTTAAACAATGCAGTCAATATTTTTTACCATTAGAACAATTTCAACAGTTTGGATCAAAACTTGATCATTGGATATGAAAGATTAAAATAGGCTCAAATCCATACTTTGAGCACGACATTCCTATTTGGTCAATATTTTTCTCTACTACGACAATTCAATCAATATTCTTCAACACTTAAACAATTCAGTTGATATTTTTGGTCACTAAACCAATTTCAACGGTTTAGATCAAAACTTGATTATCCAATAGGAAATATTAAAAAATGCTCAAATATGAATTTTAAGCTCAACATTCCTTCATTCAGTCAACATTTATCTCTTTTACGACTATTCAGTCGACAACTTTTGCCACTTAAACAATTCAGTTGGCATTTTTCTTTTTTCCATGGAAAATGATTTGTCTTGTACCAAATGCCGAAAAAATGCAACATCAAAATAAATTTTCTTTGGGAAAGCATTTGCCATGAAAAATGATTTTCAGATAAAACAATTTTCCTTCCAACCAAACCCTATCAAAGAAGTGGAAAATCTTCATTATTCAAAAACATACAATTTTATCACTTTCACCGAGAAGGCAAGACAAAAGTACTCATCTTTCGAGAAGCTAATATCTACGTGAAGCAGAACACTAAAACTTTCTATCACAAAAAATTTGAGCAAAGGGAAGTAAACATGAGATACTATCAACATATATACCCATTTGTCCTTTAGGGGCAGAGCAGGTAATTAGGTGAACAAGAATAGAACTGAAGCTACAATTAAGCAAAAAGCTGTAATCCAAAAGGACTAAAACCACTAAGGAATAAGAGCCAACTAAGGTACCTTTCAAGCTTTGATTATTCTGCTTCTCCTCTTTAAAGGTGATTTTCCAAGTGCAAGACCTGCTGCCCTTACTTTACCCCCAACATTAGTTAAATGTGCCCAAAAAAAAAAAAAGACAGAATTAATAAAGTTCATTGTCAACAAACCACAGCAATAATTGAGTCTTTAGCCCCAATAAAGTTGCATTTCCACATTCGCTTTCCTTTAGCCACAACATTAGTTAAATGTGCAATATGGAGCACACATGCAACTGAAATGAGGTAATAGACTAATAGCCACCAAAGCAACAGTTAATACCATATGAGATTCTTTTCTACGTTATCTAAATGATACCCAAGATGATACTCTCCCCTACAACATCAATTAAATCTGCTATTTCCTACCCCACCCCCCAACAAAAAAAAAGAAAGACAATGAATTACAGTCTACAAATTGACGTTACTGTAGCCACATATGAATCTTCTGAATGCCAAACTACATGCAATCAGTTCATTGAGAGAAGCCTGCAACAGAAAAATCAAGCAAAACAATACTTAAGCCCATGAATTTGGCCAATTCTGCTGCCTTTGTCCCAACTTCTGTATTATAGGGCCACTTACCTTCGATAATCTCCATTCGATGTTGTGATAGCAACCATTACTCAGCCCAACCTAATTCATGAAAACAAAATAAAGAAACTGTACATGAAAAAATTGCACAAGGAAAACCGTTCAGTGAGGTCGAGAGCAATCGTCACCGAACACATATTTTTGCTATTTCTGGCTACCTACCATTATGAAGTTTTTATCTGCTGCAAAGGCAATGAGAGCCGTTTGCAAAGGCAATGAGAGCAGTTTGCAAGGACAATGAAGCCCCTATACTCAAGATGGTAAAAGCCAACCAAAATTACATCAAAGCAGGACTTTATCTGTGTAATCCAATGAACCATAGGCTATATTCCAGACTCCTACAAAAACTTTAGAGGTAGAAAGAAACATAACAAGAAAAAATATAGCATCAACCACGAAAGTGACTACAAAGTTAAGGAAACAAGCACTACAAGAAGGGATGTTGTAGGATGTGTTCCCCTGTTGCAGTCCTCGTGTACTACAACAAGGGATACATCACAAACAACAGTAGATAATCTCCTCATAGTACCTCGTTACTCCAGTATTAAGACTAATCTAAAGATCATAATCAGCATATTTATAGTTTGCATCCAAATAAAAGTATATCTAGACACTAATATCCATTTTTAGGTAGATCACCTCCGGGATAGATCCACAAGACCTGAAAAACAGAGTTGATAGATCTCAGCAAAGACAAGGACATAAGGCACTGCCAACTCAGCAAACCTGTGCCACTTGAGCCTAAACTGGTCACTTAAGCCAACCAATGAGATTGCCACCAGACCTAAGCACCCTTCTGAAACCACCGGTAAAAATAATTTGTTTCGTTATGTTTATTTATGTTCAGAAACAATGAACCTAGTTGCTTTGAAGAAGACAACAGGCAAACAAGAGGAAAGCACTATGGTTGAACTACTGCTCTATGAGGCTTCGGTGCATTAGGATTCCCACGTTCATAGAATGTTTGAAAAAGAAATACTGCTTCTGATGCCATTATTCCTCCAGTGCATTTAAAACCCATCGACCTGGAGATGCTGCAATGCTCAGAGCTGGTTGAATGCAGTGAAAGAATCGAACCACATCCTCCAAATTTATCATTGGCACATCCGTAGAAGACTTCTTTCAAACCAAGAAATGACAATGCAGCTGCACACATTATGCAAGGCTCACACGTGACATAGAGGATGCACTCCGAAAGCCTCTTAACAACATCAGATTGTGAAAGCCTATCTCTCTGCCACTGTTGTAGTAGACCATCAATAGCTTCCATTTCTGCATGTCTTGTGGCATTTCTTGTCTCATTAGTACGATTACTTCCAGACGCAATGACCTTCCCGTTCTCTACAATCACACAACCAACTGGAACTTCAAGTCTCTGCAATGCCAGTCTTGCTTCCTGTATTGCAAGCCCCATAAATACATGCGAATCAAGAGAACCTGCTTCAATAGTTCCCATCTCCAAAGAACTCTATGCAAAATACTCTTCAGATTGAGTAGTTCGGCTTCAAATAAAGACTCCAGAGCACTAAAGCACCTAGGCCTTTCGTTTAAAAGGCAACTTCAACACAGTATATTGCCTTTCTTCAAAAGATGCGAACAGGAACTCCAGGAACTCCAATCTGCATTTAAACATAGAAGTAAGCACATGGTGGCAATCCTCGCAATATATAGAACAAAAACTAACTTTAGGACCATTACAGGTCTCATTTTGAACATTGACTTTGGGCAATAGGGAGATGAAGCAACTTTTTTTGGGGCAATTTTTTTACCATGGAACGCAGTAGACAAAAGCAAATGTTTAATAACTATCCTTCTTTTTTCCCTTTTGTTTTGTTAAAGTATTAGGTCATCCACGATTTTCACTTTTTAATACAGGATATAATGGAAATGGCTGCTCTGCAATTCAGAAGCCTGCTGCACCCCCCCAAAAAAAAAGGAAGCACCTTGCCTAGCAAAGACCACAGAATGTGGATTTAGATTTGGATCAGGCTCACACTTACCAGTTACAAACACCAAAAGCAGAACAACAAAGGAATGCAAGGGAATAGAGATACTCATGACGTTTGTAACGCCCTGACATACATTAAGCAATGTTCCATGCCAAAGCCTCCTCTCATAACGGCAGCCTAAGCCTCCTCTCATAACGGCAGCCTGCTTAAAACCCTTTTCAAAAATAACCCAATCAAAAAGAAGCCTGGAGGATTTGTTCGAAACATGACCTAAGAAAGTAAACCCATGACAACCTGCTCATGCTCATAGTCTAAATTTAAAACTAGGACAAAAATCTACGAAATACCTGTCCCTAGCACAAAAAAGGCCTTGGAACTTCAAGGTCAGGGTATTCAGAGCTTTTCTAAATTTTTCAAAGATTACAAGTTACATATATATATATATATATATATATATATATATATATATATATATATATATGTATATATATATATATATATATATATATATATATATATATATATATATATATATATATATATATATATATATATATATATATATATATATATATATATATATATGTATATATAGATATATACATATATATGTATATATCACACATATATATATATATAACAAAATATTATATATATAATTATATATATAAAAAGATCCTAGGAAAATCCAAAACCTTACTTCTCCTCACTAACAATTGTGCTTCATCACTTCCTTGAAAAGGGCAAAGAGAATGGGGCATTTTTATAATGCATCTACATTTGATGAACTTTTTGCATGGCAAGGCACATAAGACATTTTAGAGTCATAATGTAAAAGGGAACTTAACACATACAAAACCATAAGGTAAACATGAGCTTAAAACTCCAAAGAAAGCCATCTACCTCCATTGTCTTAACAACCTTACTTTAAACATAAAAACTTAGCTAAATACCTTTAAACATACCTACTTACTGATGAAGATAATGTATAAGAAGTTAACCAAATAGATGGGGAGTCTAAACTCTTAAAAGAAATTCAGCACTACCATCCCAACTCGGCCAAACCAGGCAGCAATTTATTTCTCTCTCTATTTGGATACAAATCTTAACCTTCTCAGTTAGACAACCTTAGGTCCCCAGGCCACCCAGACTTAAAATTATACCAAGCTTAGATCCCTTGTCTATCAGGGACGCACGGGTCCCCTCGCTAGTCTTAAGCTTAAAGTTTCTAGTGTAACTCCAATACACATTATTCTTATATAGCTTA
Organism: Carnegiea gigantea; assembly: GCA_029747015.1. Lineage (NCBI taxonomy): Eukaryota > Viridiplantae > Streptophyta > Magnoliopsida > Caryophyllales > Cactaceae > Carnegiea > Carnegiea gigantea. The sequence goes on along the minus strand of JAKOGI010000270.1, from coordinate 160,686 downwards.
CTTATATACATATGCATTTACATATTAAGTCGTAAGCTTTTATTATGAAGGTATGTAGTCTTCTACCGATACCAATTTTGATACCATCTTTTTAGTCTTACTAAAGAGATAACTAGCTACTCATTTATGGTGACCTTTTTTAAGCCACCTTTAAATGAATTATTCATGACCTGAAAATCAATAAATCATGTAAGAATGTGTTGTCAATCACCCCAATACATGTTAAAAGTTATCCCTCAAGGATTTCGTCACACTATAACGCTTCCATGAAACATTCTTACATAAGTGTGTGTTTTCTTATATTTTTGCTAACCAAGACGGGGGCCTACAAACTACTTTATGTCTAGTCTATGACGAAAGGAATAATTTACAACAATATCTACAATATCTTGGCTTGGTAACATGGAAGCAAGTTTACAATCCCATAATTCTCAAATTATACGAGTTCAAGGCAAAATAAACTTGACAGTCGAAACAGACAGGAACTGGGTTTGACTTGAAACAAAGCATTTACAACAAAACTTTGCCAAAATGTATGAATTTCCAATGTCATATCAACCTTCTACCAAAATCATTTATAAATTTTAGCTAAACAAGAGATGAAATCAAAGAAGAGTTTCAAAAATTGGTTTACATATAAGGGGTCTCCTAAAACAATGTCCAAAAACAATGGAGGTCTAGGAAAAGCTAGAAATTCTAAAAGACAGAAGATATTTCAAATTGCTAAATCATCTAAGCCAGTCTTATTTTCACACCAAATTGAAAATTTTGACTTTAAATACAGGGAATATGATTGCTCCAGAACCTAATAGTTTTGCAAAGACATTTTCCAGAACAATTATAGGCTCATTTTGCTTTGCTTTACTAAGAACTGTAAGCATAGAAGTTCAAAATCACATATCACAAATCATAGACAAATTCAGATTATAAACCCAAACAAATCCGCTTATTGAGAATAATGTCCCCTTCAGAATTCCAGAAAAAAGGGGTGGGACAAAAACTCAATAGAATGTCACACAATCCAAATTAGTATATTAGAAATCAGATTTTCTATTCAACCCATTATTCAACTCTTGCTCATCTCACCCAAACACATCTTGAACCAATCACATCACCACCCAAAACAACATGCACACCACAGAAGCATCAAACTTCTTACCCATTTTAGGATCATCAAATTCAACCTATTTGAGAAATTGATATCATAATTTGGCAGCCTAATAACATATTATACAAGAAAAACCGTAAATTAGCAGGTTAAAAGTCTACCCACATCAAAATTGACAAATTTTTAGATTGTAGCTCTCCTTCTAAGCCGGGTTCCTTCCTCAATATTTGTCACTGAAGTACACACCCACAGGATGAGCAGGCAATCCTCAATTGGCTTTTCTTTAGTCTTCCCTACCTCCTCCTTGAAGTGGCAGTGGATTACAGAGCTCACTTTGGCATACTTAACACAGCCACCTCTTCCTTTTTGTTTATACTTATTTTTGTCTTCCCTCTTTTTGCTCACGTTCCAACTTCCAAGGGCTAGGTGGAGAATTAGGTTTCTAATTCTTCTTTTTTCCCCTTTATTTATTATTGCAATTATTCTTATGAACGGAGAAAAATTATGATGAAAGGATTCTATTTTTTATTGATTAATAGTAGCTTAATTCTAGTATGCATTCACCCCAATATCACTAATAGAATTGATATAGAACTAATACTAACATGATGTGAGTGATTAATTAGAAAGTACCAAGTACCAACATGATCGTATGGGTTTTGAGGATAACATTTATAATGAACCAATTAAAATAAGAAAGCACACTTTTCGCGGTACTTCTTGTATGTGCAAATATAATTTCTTTAACCTAAAACTAAACTTGACAATTGGCACTTATTTAATCGGATTATGTCAAAAATCGGATATTGTCACCAATAAACTATTACAAGAACAAAATAAATTTTGAACATATCATGTCCTTTTGTGTTGGATAAGGAGGTTGAAAAAATTAAGTGTGTAACCAACCAAACAATGAATATGCTAGGAGATACTTATGTCAACTCATTTTCTTGCAATATTTTTGGGCTTTGGGTGCATGTAGACGATGAACACTCGGCCGGAGGAGTTAACAATCTCTTGCCTTTTCATGGTCATAGTTCACGTCATTATACTACTTATTATGTGACTTAAGCTTTACTTTTCAATATACGAGAAGAAATATCATACATTGAAAATTCATCATAGAGACAAAGAGCAAGTGAAAGAAGCATAGAAGAGTCCAATCGCCTACAATAAGTTAACATGATAAAAGTTATGACTTATTGCATTCACAACCTCTTGTGCTTTCATATTTTAAGTGAATTATGGATTACTATTTTTGTTGCCAAATTTGGAAAGTTTAAGGCATCTTCATGCATGAAAAAGTTACTTTTTAATTTTTATCTTCAAATTTCAAGACTACCTAATCTAGGTTACACACTTAATTTTTTCAACCTCTCTATCCAACACAAAAGGAGATGATATATTCAAAACTTATTTTGCTCTTGTAACAATTTGTTGGTGATAATATCCGACTCTTAACATACTCTAATTAAATAAGCGCCAACTGTCAAGCATAGTTTTAGGTTAAAGAAATTACATTTGCACCTACAAAAAGTACCATGAAAAGTGCACCTTCTTGAGGTAATTGGTTCATTATAAATTTTATTCTCAAAATCCCTATCTTCATGTTGATACTTTTCAATTAATTGCTCACATCATGTTAGTGTATTATATCAATTCTATTTAGTGAAATTTACAATGAAGGTGCATTAGTATCTGGTGACTATAGACTCATGAAAAATAGAATCCTTCGGTCACACATTTTCTCCATTCAGTGGGGTAATAGCAACAATAAAAGGGAAAACTAATTCTCCACTAAGGGCCTGTTCTCTTCGTAGGTAAATTGAGGTGGGTAAAAGGGTGAAGTAGATTGAGGTAGGTTGAGGTAGGTTGAAGTAAGATGAGGTGAGTTAAAGTGGGTTGAAGTAGGTTGAAATTTTTTTATGTGATAATTTGAACTTCGTTAAAATAGTAGAAGTGGGTTGAAGCGAGTTGAAATGGATTGAAATGGGTTGAAGTGGGTTGGAATAGGTTAAAGTGGGTTGAAGTTGGTATTTTAAAATTGACCACGAAAATAATTGGAAGTTGGAAGTTGGAACGTTGAGCAAAAGAGGGAAACGAAAAATTAGTATAAACGAAAAGAAAAGGTGGCTGCATTAAGTACGCCGAAGTGAGCTCCATAATCCACTGCCACTTCAAGGAGGAGGTAGGGAAGACCGAAGATAAGCTAATTGAGAATTACCTGCTCGTCCGGTGGGTATGGACTTCAGCGACAAATATTGAGGAAGGAAGCCAGCTCAGAAAAAGAGCTACTATCTAAAAATTTATCAATTTTGAGGTGGGTAGACTCTTAACCTACTAATTTACGGTTTCCTTTGTATAATATGTTATTAGACTGTCAAATTATGATATGAATTTCTCAAATAGGTTGAATTTGATGATCCTAAAATGGGTAAGAAGTTTGGGTCCTTCTCTGGTGTGCACGTTGTTTTGGGTGGTAACGTGGTTGGTTTCAAGATGTATTTGGATGAAATGAGCAAGAGCTTAATATTTGGTTGAATAGAAAATTTGATTTCTGATATACTGATTTGGGCTATGTGACATTCTATGGAGTTTTTGTCACCCCCTTTTTTCTGGAATTCTGAAGGCGACATTATTTTAAGTAAGCTGGATTTGTTTGGGTTCATAATTTGAATTTGTGTATGATTTGTGATATGTGATTTTAAACTTTTATGCTTACAGTTCCTATTAGAGCAAAATAAGCCTGTAATTGTTCTGAAAAATATCTTTGCAAAACTATTAGGCTCTGGAGGAATCATATTCCCTGAATTTCAAGTTAAAATTTTCAAATTGGGTGTGAAAATAACTTAGATAATTTAGCAATTTAAAACATCTTCCGTCTTTTAAAATTTCTAACTTTTCCCAGACCTCCATTGTTTTTGAACATTGTTTTAGAAGACCCCTCATATGTAAACCAACTTCTGAAACTCTTCTTCAATTTCATCTCTTGTTTAGCTAAAATTTATAAATGATTTTGGTAGAAGGTTGGTATGACAATGGAAATTTATACATTTTGGCAAATTGTTATTATAAAATGTTTTGTTTCAAGTCAAACTCAGTTCCTGTCTGTTTCGACGGGCAAGTTTGCTTGGCCTTGAACTTGTATAATTTGAGAATTATGGTTTCGACTGTCAAGTTTAGTTGGCCTTGAACTCGTATAATTTGAGAATTATGGGATTGTAAAGTTGCTTCTATGTTCGTATAATTTGAGAATTATGAGATTGTAAACTTGCTTCTATGTTATCAAGCCAAGATGTTATAAATATTGTTATAAATTATTCCTTTCGCCATGGACTAGACATAAAGTAGTTTGTAGGCCCTCGTCTTGGTTAGCGGCCAATATAAGAAAACACACTCTTATGTAAGACTGTTTCATGGAAGCATTATAATGTGACGATATCCTTGAGAGATAACTTTTAACATGTATTGGAACGACTGATAACACATTCTTACATGACTTATTAATTTCCCGGTAAGGAATAATTCATTTAAAGGTGGCTTAAAAAATGGTTACCATAAATGAGTAGCTAGTTATCTCTTTAGTAAGACTAAGAAGATGGTATCAAAATTAGTATCGGTAGAAGACTACATACCTTCATAATAAAAGCTTACGACTTAATATATATATGCATACGTATATAAGTAAGCTATATAAGAATAATGTGTATTGGAGGAATTACACTAGAAACTTTAAGCTTAAAACTAGTGAGGGGACCCGCGCGTCCCTGATACACAGGGGATCTAAGCTTGGTATAATTTTAAGTTTGGATGACCCGGGGTCCTAAGGTTGTCTAACTGAGAAGGTTAAGATTTGTATCCAACTAGAGAGAAATAAATTGCTGCTTGGTTTGGCCGACTTGGGATGGTAGTGCTGACTTGGGATGGTAGTGCCGAAGTACCTTTAAGAGTTTAGACTCCCCGCCTATTTGGTTAACTTCTTATACATTATCTTCAACAGTAAGTATGTATGTTTAAAGGTATTTAGCTTAGTTTTTATGTTTAAAGTAAGGTTGTTAAGACAATGGAGGTAGACGGCTTTCTTTGGAGTTTTAAGCTCACGTTTACCTTATAGTTTTGTATAAGTTCCCTATTACATTATGACTCTAAAATGTCTTATGTGCCTTGCCATGCAAAAATTCATCAAACGTAAATGCATTATAAAAATTTCCCATTCTCTTTGCCCTTTTCCGCATATCAAGGAAGTGATGAAGCACAATTGTTAGTGAGGAGAAGTAAGGTTTAGGATTTTCCCATGATCTTTTCAGGTTATAAGTTAGATATATGTGTGTGTGTGTGTGTGTGTGTGTGTGTGTACATACATATATATGCGCGCGCACACACACACACATATACATATATATATACAAACACACATATATACACACACACACACACACACACACACACAAATATATATAGATAGATAGATAGATAGATAGATAGATATATGTAATTTATTAATCTGATTGTAACATGTAAGTCTTTAAAAAAATTTAGAAAAGCTCTAAATACCCTATCCTTGAAGTTCCAAGGCTTTTTTTGTACTAGGGACAAATACTTCGTAGATTTTTTTCCTAGTTTTAAATTTAGACAATGTGCACAAGCATGTTGTCATGAGCTTACTTTCCATAGGTCATGTTTCGAACAAATCATCCAGACTTCTTTTTGATTTGGTTAATTGTCAAAGGGATTTTAAGTAGGCTGAATCTATGAGAGGAGGCTTTCGCATGGAACATTGCTCAACATAAGCCAGGGCGTTACAAACGCCATAAGCATCTCTATTCCCTTGCATTCCTTTGTTGTTCTGCTTTTGGTGTTGGTAACTAGTAAGTCTAAGCCTGATCCAAATCTAAATCCACATTCTGCAATCTTTGCTAGGGAAGGTGCTTCCCCCCCTTTTTTTGGGGGGGTGTGTGTAGGGGGGAGCAGGCTTCTGAATTGCAGAGCAACCATTTCCATTATACCGTATATTAAAAAGTGAAAATCATTAATAGCCTAGTACTTCAAACAAAACAAAAGGGAAAAAAAGGATAGTTATTGAACATTTGCTTTTGTCCACTGCAATCCATGGTAAAGATATTTTCTCCGGAAAAAATTGCTTCATCTCTCCCTTGCCCAAAGTCCATGTTCAAAATGAGATCTATAATGGTCCTAAAGTTAGTTTCTGCTCTCTATATTGCGAGAATTGCCACCACATGCTTACTTCATGTTTAAATGCATATTGGAGTTCCTGTTCACATCATTTGAATTAAGGCAATACACTATGTTGAAGTTGCCTTTTAAACGAAAGACATAGCTGTTTTAGTGCTCTTTAGTCTGTATTTGAAGCGAAACTACTCAATTTGAGGAGTATTTTGCGTAGAGTTCTTTGGAGATGGGAACTATTGAAACAGATTCTCTTGATTCGCATGTATTCATGGAGCTTGCAATAGAGGAAGCAAACCTGGCATTTCAGAGGCTTGAAGTTCCAGTTGGTTGTGTGATTGTAGAGAACAGGAAGGTCATTGCGTCTAGAATTAATCGTACTAATGAGACAAGAAATGCCACAAGGCATGCAGAAATGGAAGCTATCGATGGTCTACTACAACAGTGGCAGAGGGACGGGCTTTTACCACCTGATGTTGTTAAGAGGCTTTTGGAGCGCATTCTCTATGTCACGTGTGAGCCTTGCATAATGTGTGCAGCTACATTGTCATTTCTTGGCTTGAAAGAAGTCTTCTACAGATGTACCAATGATAAATTTGGAGGATGTGGTTCAATTCTTTCACTACATTCAACCAGCTCTAAGCATTGTAGCATCTCCAGGTCGAAGGGTTTTAAATGCACCAGAGGAATAATAGCATCAGAAGCAGTTTTCCTTTTTCAAACATTCTACGAACGTGGGAATCCTAATACACCAAAGCCTCATAGAGCAGTAGTTCAACCATAGTGCTTTCCTCTTGTTTGCCCTGTTGTCTTCTTCAAAGCAACTAGATTCACTGTTTCTGAACATAAATAAACATAACGAAGCGAATTATTTTTACCGGTAGTTTTAGAAGGGTGCTTAGTTCTAGTGGCAATCTTATTGGTTGGCTTAAGTGATCAATTTAGGCTCAAGTGGCACAGGTTTGCTGAGTTGACAATGCCTTGTATTATTATCTTTGCTGAAATTCATCAACTCTATTTTTCAGATTTTGTGGATCTATCCTGAAGATGGTCTACCTAAAAATGATCATTAGTGTCTAGGTATGCTTTTGTTTCGATACAAACTATAAATATGTTGATTATGATCTTTAGAGGAGTCTTAACACTGGAGTAACGAGGTATTATGAGTAGATTATCTACTGTTACTTGTGATGTATCCCCTGTTGTAGTACACGAGGACTGCAACAGGGGAACACATACTACAACATGCCTTCTTGTAGTGCTTGTTTCCTTAACTCTGCAGTTACTTCCTTGGTGACATTTTTTTCTTGTTATTTTTCTTTCTACCCCTAAAGTTTTCTGGGAGTCTGAAATAGCCTACGGTTCGTTGGATTACATAGATAATGTCCTGCTTTGATGTAATTTTGGTTGCTTTTTACCACCTTAAGCGCAAGGCTTCATTGTCATTTCTAAATCCAGGTCATGATGCCATTGTCATGGAAGCTGAAATGGCATAAGTAGAACGTGCTTCCTAATTGCTGTCATTTCTTCTAATTCGGGGAATTGTGCAAACTGCTCTCATTGCCTTTGCAACTTGCAAATGGCTGTCATTGCCTTTGCAGCCGATAAAAACTTCATAAAGACAGGTAGCCAAAACTGGCAAAAATATGTGTTTGGTGACAATTGATCTCGACCTCACTGAAGGTTTTCCTTGTGCAATTTTCTCATGTACAGTTTCTTTATTTTGTTTTCATGAATTAGGTTGGGCTGAGTAATGGTTGCTATCACAACAGCTAATGAGGAATATAGAAGATAAGTGGACCTATAATACAGGATTTGGGACAAAGACAGTAGAATTGGGCAGATTAATGGGCTTAAGTATTATTTTGCTTGATTTTTCTGATGCAGGCTTCCCTCAATGTACATCCTACATGTTGTTTGGCATTCAGAAGATTCACATGTGGCTACAATAACGTCAACTTGTAGACTATAATTCATTGTCTTTTTTTGGGGGGGGGTGTTTAGTTAAGAGCAGAAGGGAAAAGCTTGATAGTCAATATATGGAGTCATTGTGGAAATATATGCTGCTTTATTTTGTCTGTGAATAGATGTGTTCATGTGTGGATAGTTGTAGAGTCAGGCTAGCTTCTGTTGCATCTCTGTTAGATTTTAGCCCATCCATGCAAGTCTCCTCCATAATGCCAATTTCCCTTGCATCATTTTCGGGTATAGCCCTTGTTATTATTACTATCCTAATTTTATTAAATTAAAAGTATAAAAATAAAAATACAACTGTGACCGCCATCCTTGGTGCAGTATCAAATATCAAAATCCCTCAGATACACTTCAAGTGTCTTCAGGACAAAGTAATTCTTATTTCCCTGACTCATCTTTGTCAGGGAAAAATTATAGTCCTGTTATTGATATTCCTGTTATCGATATTACACTCTATTCATTGATTTTTTTTCCCCTTACAAAAAGCACCATTCTGGCAGCTATATCAAAATCCATCACATCAAAATCAAAATAATGCTAATTCACTTTGAGGGAAGAATTGTAACTCCTGTCATGGTTATTTAATTCTATTATCATTTTAGCAGTATCCTTGCTACTCGATCAAAATCGATCACATGAAAATCGTGATTAACATGAGCATTGAACAATTCGAAAGCTTGCAAGTAATACAACACAAAGCTTGCAGGTAATACAACACATAACACAGATCTAAAACACAAACAGATCTAAACACGAACAGATCGAAACAAAAACACGAACAAGTCTGTGTAGAGAAAAATAAATCAGGAAGCTTGCAAGTATTACACAGATCGAGACTCAAGAGAGACGGAGAGTTACTCTGTTGGCCGTCGGCGGAAAAGTCGTCGCCTTAGGCGGGGAGACAGATCGAGAAATGTCAGTCGCGGGTCGCGGTTTGCCGGAGAGAACAGTCGTCGACGACGTCGCCGTAGCCGAAGACGGACGCCAGAGAAAGTGAGGATGTCTGGAGAAGCAGCCAGGGACGTCGCCGTAGCCTGCGCCGGGGAGTGGAGAGACTAGAGAGAGAGCGTGAGACAGAGAGAGGCTGAGCAGCCAGGGGGGAGAGAGAGAGAGGGAGGGAGGGAGAAGCAGCCGGCGGGAAGAGACAAGAGAGAGAGAGAGAGAGTGAACTAGCCAGGGGACTGGTGAGAGAGGACGGCGGACTGCGGAAGTGAGGAGGCCTGGAGAAATTTTAGGATTTGTGCTATATATTTTTTATTTTATTTTTTAAATTTTCGGGAATGGACCGAGCAATCGGGTACGGGGACTGCTTCCGGTTTTAAACTTTCAAAATCCATAGTCGGAACCGGTTGTACCCGAGTTCTGAATTTTGGAACCGGACCGGTTTCGGGTCCAGACCTACCGGTCCAAATCGGGTTCGGGTCTGGGTTTCATACTCAGTTTTTGGCTTAACCCTAGTTCTAGTATTCTGTATCCCTATTACTTTCTTTAGTGTTTCAGATGGTAAATATAAGCTATTTGTAGGAAAATTATAGAAAAGCTTAAATGATGCACAGCATAAACTTTTTCTTTAAGCATGCCAAACTACTCATTTTTACTAACTGTTCGAAGATTCTGGGACTTGGTTGCTATTTGGATTTTGCCTCATCAAAGTATCAAGTGGAAACTACTTATGAGAATTTTCAATGGGGATAATCTACTAGATACAATAGAAATCACGTGACGGTGTGGGATGTGGTGAGACCAAATAACAAGTGTGGTCCTAAACTTTAAAGTATGAAAAACTTATCACTAAGCAAATTTGACCACAGTAAGAAAAAAGGGAGTCATTAAGGTTAAAACAAATAACTAAGTATTATCTAAAGAGGCATACAGTGGTGAGATTATTATTTTCCTATTGATGTATGCTGATATTGAAGAAAGATTTGCGAGAATGTCAATGAAGAAGGCTACCAATGTGCTAAATGGCTTTATTCCAACAATGGTGCATATGTTGCAAATAGTGGTCATTCTTGCCATGTAAATAAAGGTGCTCTACTGGATTAGAATTTCATATAAACTTGGCCGACTGAATCCAACTATATAGGATGCTAATGGCAAAATAAGTCATAAATAATGTCTTTTTGTTGTGTTGTTGGACATTTGTAGCTTATTTCATAGTTTTAGAAAGTTAAGGGGGAAAAGGTTCTAAGTAACATTTCACCATAACCGTAAAGGGCTATAAGACATTTCAAGAGTATTAGGTTAAAAATAATATTTTCCTAAACCTTAGGCATGTATACGGTAATATCTCTATTCACAACATCTAGGAGATAGGTGTAAAATTCAGTACTCTTATCAATATTGTTATTATTGTGCAATTGAGGGGTAATGCTGCAATTGCTAAATCAGACCTCACAGCTAGTCCTAATATATGAATTTATGTTTAATACTTTAGACATAGACATAAGATCAAAAGGTTATAGGACTTGAATTGGTATTGTAGGAAATAGGATGAAGAGATGAATGATATGAGTTGTTTGATAATGGTGTCCATGTACTTCCTTTCTAAGAGTTGGCATTGTAGGAAACTTACAACTAGGCTTGCTTTTTTTATCTAATGGAAAACTGGACTCATTGAGCCCTCTATCAAGTGCAAGAACCAATACGGTTAACAAGCCCGATGGGAGGAGGTAAGTGGGTCATGGACAATATAAATCAAGTTCAAAAGCCTGTTGAGGTGGAAACACATCCCTTGCAAGGGAAAGTGTCTACTCCTAGGTTTCACCGTAGGAACTTGTAGATGGACAATGCCTTATATACCACTTGAGCTAGAGCTCACACGTACTATTTAGGATGTCCCAATACTATGTTACTATGATCCGTATGACATAGATTGATAGGTTTTCATTTCATTATGTGAGGGACTACTAGCTTGGCCTCTAAGAGCATTCCCAACTAGAGTTCTAGTTTTTAAAACTCTGACATACCACATCAGCAAAAATTCCATAATTTTGGAACTTGTATTCCATCACCTCTCCAACCTATGGAACTTCAGTTTTAATCATCCAATAAAAATATTTGTCATGGACCTACCTTATAACACACAATCTATTTTTAAATCATTTAAAAATTATGTACTTACTCAAAAAAAAGAAAAAACAAAAAAAATTTAAAAAGCTAAAAGTTACACGCAGGGAGACACACACAGGCGTGCTCCCCCGCGTGTCACTTTTTTCCTTTTCCATTCATTGTGCGACACTTGTCAGCCTGGGGCCTGCGTTCCATTTTCAGGCCCCACGCTGTGAATGCTCTAAAAGAAATGAGCCTTGAAGCTAGGCCAAATGAGGCATAATCATAGGGGAGGAGATGAAATTATCCTTTTGCCCCTAAAAAGTAGGTAAATGTTTTTACTATAAATAGCTCACACTTATCAAGAAAAATGTATCATGTTACTATGATAATTCCATATCACACATTCATTTAAAAAAAAAAAAAAAAAAGAGCTTTGTTGGGGCTTGTTCTCTTCGTGAGTAAATTGAAATGAATAAAAGGGTGAAGTGGGTTTAAGTTGGTTGAGGTGGGTTGAAATAGGTTGAAGGGGGTCGAAGTAGGTTGAAGCGGGTTGAATTTTTTTATGTGATAAATTAAAATTGGCTAAAATGGTGGAAATGCATTAAAATAAGTTGAAGTTAGTTGAAATTGATATTTTAAAATTTACCAATGAAAAGAATAGGACATTAGTGCACCTTTCCCTTACTCGTGTCATTCTCATACCTTTTCCCTTCTAACTTAAACAATGTGGGGTCATAGGGGCCTTCCCGGGACGCCCTGGGGGCTGGGTTTAACCTTGTATGTTGGAGAGAACAATGATGGTCATCTTCTTGAGGTCTAGTTGCCAACTTTAAGCCCATGTTGCCCTGACATTATGAAAAAAGTTTTGTTGAAGTAGGTATAATAAAGAGTGCTTGGTTTGCATGGAAATTAATATGGGTGACATCCTATAAACCTCATTTACAAGCTTGTTGGCAAGAAAAGCCATAAATAATATTTGTCGACCCTTCACTAAGGCTTTATTTGGACCTTGAAAAATTTGGTAGAAAGAAAAAAAATTGAAAAAGTTGTTTTTTTTCTTGTGTTTGACTTAGAGAAAATCACAAAGAAAAAAATATAGAGGAAAGTTAGGTGAAAAATTTGTTAGAAACAAATGATAAAATTTTCCTCATAAAATTGTGAGAAAAGTTTGAGGAAAATTTCCAACCTCCTCCAACCTAACATCACTTAGATAACATCAATATGATTTAAGTAGTTCATCAACATTTAAATTTTTCATCGAAATTCTTATATTTTTTTTCTTCAATCCAAACAAGAGAAAAAAACTCATTTTCTCTCTATTTTTTTTCCTTCATATTTTTTTCCTTCAACTTTTCTTTCCATCAAATTTTTTAAGGACCAAACAGAGCCTAAAAGACTCTTGAGCTTTGAGGACTAATAATATTAGTCAATTTTGCGAATATTCAATGTCATTTATATTGGAATTAGTATTTAATGGGTTAGTTCAGATAATGTCTCCAGAAGGAAGAGCTAGGGGGTATGAATTAGATATTGGTATGCATCTTGATTTGTCTCTAAATTGATATGCTTATTTATAAATTTTAACTTGTGCTAATTTATACTTGTATTTAAATAAGATATGAGCTCTATTTGGCAAATAGTTGTTAGTTATTAGTTGTTAATTATTAGTTGTTTGTATTACCTATTAGTTGTTAGCAGTTAGTTGTTAGGTGTTTGAGTTAGATATTTGTACTAGCTGTTTGAATTAGTTATTTGTTGGAAAAAAAACTGGTTAACAAAATTAGCTATTTTTGATAAAATTATGAGATAAAAAGTTAATTTTTCAAAAAGCTTTCCAAAAAACTCATAGAACTAGCTTTTTAAAATTAGTTTTCTTGAACCCCCAAAGTTCTTCTAAAAAGTTTTCTTATCAAACATCCTCTAAAAAACTTTCTTACCAAACATTCAAATTAGTTTTTTAACTTGATCAAATAGCTCATTTTGACTGAAAGAGCTCTTTTTCACTAAAAAGTTCTTCAAAAAACTCTTTACTAAACACTCCTATAATTCAAAAGTCAAGTTTGGAATCAACTTGAGTACCGGTGGACTAAACAAAATGTCTCACTGCATTATTCCATGTTGTCCCCCTTCGTCTCTCTCAAGTTTGAGTATTAGACAATTAATAGTTCTAAATCTTGCATTCAATGAAAATAATGCCTGTTTAATTTAAGAATAAGATTGTCACATCTATCCCCAATATATACCCATACTCAATGCTTTATAATATGGATACACATGGATAAATCTTAGTAGAAATCTTGTGAGGTCATCCTTATAGAGACATTTTTTAGGACTGTGTTTCTTGAGACCTCGATGTGTATTGAAAAGCACTATTTTAATGGTTTTAGGGTTTGCCACTTGGTAACATATTGCTGGATAGCCAATTGCTACATATGATTGTCTTTGTAGCTGAAATGAGTTCTTTGCGTCAGATTTGATGATAGACTGAGTGAGAGCAAAAGAGCCTGGAAATGTGAGTTGTAAATGCAAATCGAAAATGGTAATCACGGTACTTAATGTCAATTTTGTTAACTGATCTCGAACCTATTTAATTGATTAGTAAGTTTTCTTTTTATTCTTTTGGGTATTTGGGTTTTTGTTTACCAGAGTTGAGATATTGATGTCTTGTAAAGGGGTAAAACTCTTGCTTCAGGCCATCAAAGATTTTATGTGTTCACAAGACTTGAATCCTGAATCTTGTTTAAGGGGAGCAAATGTTAAACCATTTGAACTAACTCATGTTGATGAACATTCTTCTCATATGTGAATAGTGACAATGTGAGTTATCTTTAACGTTATTAAATTGAAGATGTATTATAGTTTAGTGTACATTGATATGGTGCCAACATGTTGATCATGTTTTCATGATTGGGAGTCTATTGGGAGTTTTTAAAAAGATGTTTCCACTCTTTTTCATTAGTTATCTGGCCCAAGGCCACCTACTAGAATCCTATAAAAAAAATAGCTCAAGAAGAAGAGGGAGATACATTAAAATTATAACTCGAGTTTATTGGTCACTTCCCCAAATTGTGAGATAATTGAAGATTAGCTAGATAGATAATGATGGTGAATTAGTGCCATGAGTGCTATTAAATGGCCTTTATTAGAGATGTGATTCACTTAATGTTTATGTACATTAGATTGTTCACTTCTTGTTGAGATATAATTTTATTTGTATATATTTGATACCTACTGTAATTAGGATGGTAGAAGATAGAGATAGAGTTTTATTGTTTTTAGCATCCACGTGGTAGATTCTTATTGTATTTTGGTCTCTAATTGTACCTAGGCTTAAGCCGAAATGTATTATATATACATCCAACACATGAATGAAGGCGATACAAAATTTCCCATTACCATCAAAATCTTCACGCTGCAGAGCAAATAACATATTTTTTTCCCTCATTTAAGCCTGTTTTTTGGGTTTAAAATCTTAAATCATGGCCAAGGAAAAAATTGACCATACATCTCCATATTTTTTATATCCCTCTGATAATCTCGGGCAAGCATTCGTTAGCCCACCCTTTAACGGGGAGGATTATCCAAGTTGGAGAAGATCTATACTCAATGCATTGTGTGCCAAGAACAAGGTCAGATTCACAGATGGATCGATCAAAAAATCTGTTGTTTCTGAGCCCTTTGTTGCGATATATAGGGACACAATGTGATTCCATGGTGAAAGCATGGATATAAAACTCAATGAGCAAGGATATACATGATAGTGTTGCCCTTGCCAAAACTCCTAGGGAGATCTGGACAGATTTGGAAGAACGATACTCACAAGGCAACGCTCCTCGGATTTATGAATTAAAACAACATTTATCAAATCTCAAGCAGGATGGATGGAAGGCTACGCAATATCGACACGTCTCAAAGGAATATGGAACGGGTTAGACACTGAGACATGCCTACCCAAATGCACTTGCAAAGCTGCACCCAAAAAAAAAAAAAAAAAAACAAAGCTTCGTGATACAGGGAAGCTTTATGAGTTCCTTATGGGACTTGATGATAAGTATGCACCCTTATGAACTCAAATTTTGGGTATGACCCCCTTACCTCTAGCCGGAAAGGTACATTCGATGGCCTGTCAAGTTGAAAAGCAATATAATATTGTTGAAGGAAAGACTATAATCGTCGAGGCAACAGCTTTAGTTGCAACAGGAGCAACTAATGGTCATAAAGGAGCACATCCATATATACAACGAACTGAGCGGCGTATCAAGTAAGCAACAAATCTGCAACTTACTTGTGACTATTGCAAAAGAAGTGATCACACCTAGGATCGGTGTTTTCAGGTACTCGAATATCCAGACTGTGGAAGAGAAAGGGAGTTCACAAACCACTAGCAAATAATGGACAGTCTATTCAGCATAAGCATGACACCAAAATGCTTTCTGGACAATTTACAAGCTCAGGAACAAACAATACAACTGGATGTAGCTCTTCACCTATGCCTGGATTGACTTCTGCATAGTATCAACAACCACTTACCTTACTTGGAGCTCCACCTGCATCCAACTTTGCCAATCTATCCGATAAAATAAACTTGAATGGGGGATGGATCGTTGATACAAGCGCGTCAGATCACATGAGTCGGGATGATGCTGACATGAAGAATACGAAGAAAGTGATTAATGCCCAGTCTGTTAAGCTTCCCCAGGGTGAAAATTAGGTAGTAAAATATGTTGGAGACATTACACTCCATGATAGCCTATTATTGAGTGATGTTTCAGGCATTGAGAAATTTCAATGCAATCTGCTTTCCGTAAGCCGATTTACTAAAGGTAATAACTGTGCACTTTTTTTTTTTTCTGGATTTTTATGTTATATAGGACCTATACACGAGGAAGCTTATTGGAGTGGGTAGTCAATATGACAGGCTTTATTACCTCAACTCTGGATGGCGAGTTCTGACGGCACATGCTACTACAAGTAAAGTTACCTAGAACTTATGGCACCAATGTATGGGTCACACATCATGTTAGCGTTTGTCTATCATTCCTACAATACCTAGTAGCTACAATAGTGATAACAAAGACCCATGTGATATCTGTCATTTATATGAGCAAACAAGGTTTCCCTTCCCTCGTAGTTGGAATAAAACTAATTTTGGTTTTCAGTTGATACATTGTGATAGTTGGGGTCCGTATCGTGTTGCTTCTTCTTCCAGTGCCAAGTATTTTTTAACTACAGTTGATGATTATTCTCAGTGTGTTTGAATCTATTTGATGAAACAAAAGAGTGAAGCTACAGATTATCTCGTAATGTTCTGTAGCATGGTTAAGACACAACATAATTTGGTGTTCAAACAAATTAGGAGTGATAATGGGAGAGATTTTTTTTTGGATCCAATTCTGGGTTTTATCAAGCAAAATGGGATCTTATGTCAAAAATCATGCGTTGACATACCTCAACAAAATGATGCCGTAAAAAGGAAGCATAAGCATTTACTAGAAGTTGCAAAAGCCCTGAGGATACATGCAGGATTATTGAAGAGATTTTGGTGTGAATGTGTTCTAACTACGGGCTACTTGATTAATCTAATACCTACCCCAATTTTGTCATGCAAGTCACCTTATGAAATTTTGTTTCGTAAAACTCCCAATTATGATCACTTCTGGGTGTTTGGTTGTTTATGTTTTGCTCATGTTAACCCCAAAATGGACCCTCATGCTGTGAAATGTTTATTTATTGGGTACCATGTGGTCAAAAGGGATACCGGGTTTATTCTTTGCAAGAATGTAAATTTGTTGCAAGTTGTGATGCTATCCTTTATGAAGATAAATTCATTCCTTGGTCCTGATCTTGACATTGCCACCCAAGATACTAGCACTACTCCTGAAAAAAATACATGTCCATTTGACGATTTTACTCAGACCAGTGTTGAGAATGCGGGTGATGAGACCTTAGATAACACAAATACTTCCACAGAGGAGACACATGTTGAAAGAGGGAGTCTTTCTGAGATTGGTAGGGATGGTTTCCTTGATGGTGATTGCACTGATCGTGTGAGAAGGACCTCATTAGAGGGTTCTAACACTGCAGAAAATGTTAATACAGCTGATGGTATGACAGAAACCTCACCAGGTTGTCCTAACATTATAGAAAATATTAATGCGTGCATTGCTAATGAGTTGCCATCCACTACTGGTGATCGACATCCCGTGCTCAAGTGAATAAACTACACAGAAGTACCCCCACTTTAGTGTAAACTATTTTAAGGACCCTCGGTTTTTAAAACTAAATATGAGGTACTTTGTCTTTTGTAGTAACTAACAAAAAGGACCCTAAAATCTTTATTTGAGTAATTTTCTAGACCCAGATACTATTCTAGTTTGCAAAGCACACCCAAAAACTTTTCATATTTGCAAATCTACTCTCAATCATTAAAAATTTACTTTCAAAAAGTTTAGATTTGTATTTGTGATATTTTTCCCATTAGAATAACTTAAGGCCCGGTTTCAACCGGTATCAGAACTACGTGCACAAAAATAATTGAGATTATTAAGATAATTAATGACTATTTAAGCTAATTAATTGCGATTAATGCTTAAATCATCACCCGCTTGTCCTAGTCCTAATTATTCACACATTGTTCACTCATCAGAAGGTAATATCTCATTAGCACCTCAATTAAACTATATCAATGATATAGTTTTAGAATTAAAAGCAGAATTAGCTAAAATTAAGACTGAACTAAAAGATCTTAAGAATCAATTAACTGTTGTCCATCGTTCTCTTATTAACGAAGTTCGACATAGCGAAAAGGCTACTCCTAGAATTAGTACTCCTTTTCAGCAAAAATATCCTTTCCAAAACCCAAAAAACAAGATTCATTTCCTTTACAAGAAATAAAAATCCAAAAAGAAGTAAGAGAACAATCTAGTGAAAAATCAAATGAAAGGAAAGAAAAAGAAGATAGAGTATAAGCAATGTATTCTTGAAGAACTACAAAAAATGTTCGATAAAGAGCAAAATCCAGAAGAATTAAGCAAAATCATGAACACAATCAGTGATAAATATGATGTTTTATCTGATGATAATGAAGAAACTAATAATGTCCAACTAGAAGAAGAAATATATCAGCAGATGAATCTGATAAAATTAAAAGATCTCAATGTTTTACCATTAGAAGAAATTAGAAGAAATCTTGATAAAAAATATGGTAAAATGACTAATGAAAACGAAATCAATGAGATTGGAGAAGAAATTAACTCATATGAAACATAGACTAATCTAGTTAAGAGTGTCATCCCCAAACCTGAAGAATTTGGTGAACCATCTAGAAGAAACACGCATTTCCTAAGTCCTAGGTATGTTCCTGCAGGACATACTAGTAATTTTTCCTTCGAGTTTATCCCAAGGAAAACCACGACCTATGAAGAAATTGGCCTTACCCCAATTAGCCAAACTGGATATATCTTAAATATTGATGGACCGTAATAGATAAGAGATATTTGAGCACTAAAAAAGAGGAATGAACAGTGTCTTAAACCAAATACTACATGGACTGCGATAAACTTTCTAAATTATATCGAACATAGTTTCTCCGGCACTGTAGTTGACTTGTGTGATTCATTAAGTGAAGATGATAAAAATGCATTAAGAGCAATGGAAACACCGGCTGCTATGTTCAGAAATTTATGCAAAGAAATTGAAACTGAATTCATCAGAACTAAAATCGATTCTGAGAAAAGAGCACGAGAATGGCAAAGAAAAATTAACAATGTAGAATTATGGGATATGAGATATCTAAAAAATTATGTTGCAAAATTCAGTCAATACTATTACAAAATTGGGCGTAATGAAACAAATCTTGGCATGTTCTATGACAAGTTACCGTATCCTATAAATTCTATAATTAATGAAAAATACATGATATGGTTTGAACGAACAGATGTTGTTGATATCCTTGGTTCCAAAATTTCCTATTTGGGAAAATGGATCAATGAACAATGTCTTGATCTTCAAAAGCAAAAGAAGATTAAGAAGCAGTTCTTAACTTGCTAGAATTCACCTCACCAATGGGGAAAAGAGCCTGAGAAAAGAAAAAAAAGAAAATTCTATAAGAAAAAGAGCTTTAACAAATAGAGAGGCGAAAAATATATACGGAAATATTACAACAAACTCAGTCCTAAAAAGCGTAGATTTTTTAGAAAAACTGCTTATTGTCCGGCTAAGAAAAACAACTGCAAATATTGGGCATGTGCAGAAACAGGGCATTATGCTAATGAATGCAAAAACAAAAAGAATAAAAAACTTATTGAAATCTTAGGAAGCCTAGATTATATTGAGCTTAGTGAAGATGAGGCATTAGACCTAACCCTAGGCAACAACAAAGGAATTGTTGAAATTATAGAGGACAATGAATATGAAGAAAGTGATTATGAAGAAACAAGTCATATGATGGAAAGTAGCTCGGTTAGCCTTGGTGATCTTCAAGGAGAAGAGTTTGTGGTAGATAATGATCATAAGGAAGTCAAAGGAGATTGGATTCTCCCCATAATCCAAAAGGACATGATCTATAAAAAATTCATTTTTCAATTAAAAAGTAAATACGTATGTGAGATGATGGAAGGAAACCTTGAGATAAAAGATTGCGAGTATGACGTTGGGGAAGTTAATTTCATTAATTGAGAAAATATCCTTAAGCATAATAAACATAGAAAGTATAGGTACATTCATGTTGGAAGTGTCCAAGTTCAAATCACTCCATTACAATATTATGGTAAAGATATTGATCTTTACGCTTTACTCTGTAATATTAGGCACACCAAATTTAATAATCAGATAATCACGGGGATAAAAACTAATTTATGTAATGGATTAGTAGGTTTCAACTGTCAACGTGGATATTATGTAAGTCTAAATGATAAATTTGCTAAAAACTTTCTATCCCTTAAGATAAAAACAGTCGGGAAGGATATGAAGAGAGGAGGATATCCTTTGAGGATATTTTAAAAAATTATCTATAAATTGATAATACAATAGACCCCAAGACTAAGCTGACAGTGATAGAGGTAGAAAAATTTGAGAGTCCTACCCCCATGCAAAAAAATCCAGAGGATCAAGTCTAATCCACAGGAGATAAAAATAGATCGATCATGGATATCTAGCTTTGCTAATTCTACTAAGATTAATAAGAAAAATATAACAAAAATTGATGAGGAAGGTAAAATCACCATTAAACCTCAATTATTAATAAGTATGAGTACAAGATCAGATTGGGAAGAAAGATTTTCATCTGCTAAAGAGGAGCTTAAGGAATACAATTAGCATGACTAGTGAAATAAGTAGAATGAGTTTTGAAGCTGCAAGATCCAGCATAGATCGGTTAACAAGTCTAGATAGAAAAGTCATTGGATATAAAATTAGAACTGTCAGTGAACCTATCTATGAGGATGAGTTAACCAAAAATATGACTATGGAAATATCATACGAACCTACCAACAGAAACCCTAATAGTATCTATGTATCAATAAAGATATGTTTAGAGGGATATAACAAATATGAATTGTGTGCTTACATAGATAGTGGTTATTCTGTATACTTTGGAAAAAGATCATTATTTCCTGAATTTATGTAGAAAAGAGCTAAAAATCCTTTACAAGTAAGGATAGCTAATAATGGTGTTATGAGTCACAATGAAGCCATAGAAAGGTTATCCATAGAATTAAAAGGAGTTCAATGTATTATACCAGTTCTATGGGCGACTGATCAACCCTCTCACAATATAATTATTGGAAATAACTTTCAAAGATTATATTCTCCATATGCTCAGACCATAAACCAAATAATATTTACCATTAATGGCCACTTAGTTCCTATTGAAAAATTAAATAAGGCTTACACTTATCAAAAAATTGAATTTACACGCAGCCAGCATGGTGAGAAGGTAATGCCTGCACAACGAGAAGTAGCACTAACAATCTCATTACTTGAATTATCTGTTAAAGAGCAGATTGTTGAACAATAAAAAAAATTATGCAAATAACTCTATTCTGACAATCCTCTGAAATTTTGGAATAAAGACAAAACATTTGCGAAAATTACTTTACTAAATCCCAACACTATCATCCGAGTCAAACAAATGGTATATACCCACCAGGATATCCAAGAATCTAATAAACAAATTAAAGAACTTCTTGACAAAGGATTAATTAGAAATAGCAAGAGTTCTCATACTAGTCCTGCTTTCATGGTAAGAAATCATGCTGAGGAAAAAAGAGGAAAAACCAGAATGGTAATCAATTACAAAAAGCTTAATGATAATATTATCTTTGATGGATATTATATTCCTAATAAAATAGTTCTTTTCAACAGAATTCAAGGAGTCTCTTGGTTCTCGAAAATGGATTGCAAAAGTGGTTATTGGCAGATAAAAATGGATGAGGAAAGTATTCATTTAACTGCATTTAGTGCCCCATAAGGACGTTATGAATGGATAGTAATGCCATTTGATCTTAAAAATGCACCTCAAATATTCCAGAGAAGAATGGATAACATCTTCAAAGACCTTAATCATTGTTGTCTAGGTTACATTGATGATATTCTTATCTTTTCTAAAACCATAGAGCAACATAAAAATGATGTTCTGACTGTCACCCAAAGATACATTGATCATGGTATTATACTTGGACAAAACAAGTGCATTTATGCTGAACAAGAAATTGAGTTTTTAGGTCTCGAGATAAAAGTTGCACAAATCATCCTACAAAGGTATATCCTAGAAAAAATAGAAACATTTCCTGAAAAAATTGAAGATAGGAAGCAGCTAGAAAGATTTCTTGGATGCCTTACCTATGTTTCGGATTTCATTAACGATTTAGCCAAATTAAGAAAGTCATTACAGCAGAAACTCAAAAAAGAGGTAATCTGGACATGGACTAATAACGATACAAAGATTGTTCAAAACTTCAAAAAGATGTGTAAAAATCTTCCTGTTCTTAATTTGCCTAACGAAGAAGATGATTTAGTTCTTGAAATAGATGCCAGCAATGAACACTGGAGTGCGGTACTCAAAATCAAAGAAGGAGAAAAATTCTGCAAATATTACAGTGGAAGCTTTAATAAAGTAGAATACAACTATCTCATGATGGAAAAAGAAATCCTCGCAGTCATAAGGGGAATTGAAAAATTCTTAATCTTTTTAGCCTCTAAACCTTTTCTCATTCGAACTAATTGCAAAGGAATAGTTGATTTTGTGGAAAAAAATTTATCAAATATGCAAGTGCAAGAGCGATTCCTGCATTGGCAGTTATGGCTTAACCAGTTTTCCTTCTCTATTGAACATATACAAGGATCGAAGAACTCTCTGGCAGATAGTCTAACTCGAGAACTTGCCAATGGTGATCATCAAAGCCGACCTCCTGCCAAAAAAAGAGGAAATCATTAACGAAATACTAGTCATACTAGAACGGGTCATGCTTTCTAGTAAAGTTCTTCTTAATAACCTAGTATTTCATACAAAAAGTAGATTGCGCTTTGGTCTACTTTCTACTACCTATCTAATAGCCCAAAGATTTTCCCTTCTAAAATTACAAATTAGCTACCTTTAGTGTCCTTATAATATCCAAGAAAAAATAAGTTCTCATATCCAAGAAAAATGGTTCAATGAATGGTATGTAGTTTGCATCGACTTTTATCATCATTATTCCTATGATATTTGGGAGTCTTGGAGTACAACGATCTATTTTCCCGACATATCTGGAGTCAGTGGCATTTGTTTCCCAGCCAATTCATTATCTCCCCGTGATTCTGTCTTCAAAGCCTAGAAATATGGGATGGTACTTTACTTCTCAGAAGTCCCAGATCCAAATTTTTCATTTTTCTCAACCTTAACTAAGTTCCAACAATATATGTTCAAAAGGTTCCATTGGATTCTTAAATCTTCTGAGGGACCAACAAAAATTCCAGTTCGCAGATACCTAACGTTGGAGGATTACAGTGCGCTGATTGAGTATGAAAATAGAAAAGCCAAACCAGCCCATTATCTTGTCCAACTCGTTGATTGCGACAATCCCAGTGATCAACGATAAAATTGGATTCATGAAGATCCGGTACATGTAGTTATTGATCTTGCATTAGCAATGGCTATTGGATTTTTTAACATTTATAATCAGTGTTGGGCATTAATCGAACGTGAAAAAAACATTAATTCATTGTGAAAACAGTACTTTCGCCTATGATAATGAATTTAAAGACTATATGAAGACGGAAGGAGCAGAGGATATCTTTAATTATCTCTTTGATATGGGAGCTGAAAAATTTTTGTCAGAAAAATGGAAGAAATATCTCTTTGAATTATTTGAAGAATGGGATCCAGAGCATCTTAAGCAAATTGATGAAGATTTTGATGATTATCCAGATAATGATGGTCTGGAAGATATAATTGGAGATGAAGAAATACAGAATCTCAATAATGATGATTAGTCTTGTCATCACTGAAAGTTCTGAAAAATGGCTACCCCATTATTGTACTATTTTGACAAGTGTCTGGTCTGTAAAATAAAGTGTGTATTGTAGCCATCTGTGTACTGTAGACAACTGTAGCCATGTAAAAATCTTTATGTACTGTAACCTTTAGAGCATTCTATGTACCCCTATCCCCTCTATAAATAGAGAGGTCGAGTGCTGAGAAGGGATACGGTCATTTGAGCATTCTTGAGCAAGAGAGAGGTTGAGATTCTCCACTTCTCTATGAGCAAGCATCTCTAATGACTTAGCTTAAGTTCCTCTTTAAAGCTTTCCACTATAATATTACCACTTTTAAGCTTTCAATAGAAAAAGTTTCCCAGTAGGGAACGTTATCCAATTGAACCTTATATCTTAAATATTATAATTTCTTGATTAAAGATCCACTATCCTTGAAAAAGATTAAAATCTTGATTAGTGACTACGGTTTGAGGTAGGAAACGAAACAGATCTGTGCTGTGCTTGATCTAAGGAAGGTGGGGCTGAGATTAGCAATCTCTATAAACCGGAAGTTAGAGGAACGCTAGAGTCCAGCGCCAATTAGGTTCAGGTAACGATCAAAATTCTCTAATTAAGTTTTAATTATTTTTGCTAAGTATGCTGGGCCTATAACCACAAAAATTATAATATATAAGATATAAGTAGTAGATTGTGATAACTAGTACCAGTAGAGTTATTACAAGAAGTTAAATCAGTTAAAACAAGCATATTTTCTGAAAAAACCCCTAAAAATAGCTTATTTACATGTTTTTTCTATTCGAGAGACTATTTTGTAATTTCTGAAAGTTCAAGGACTGAATAATAAGAGAAAAGGACCTAAAAATAAGTTTTCTGAAAACTTAGGGTACCCCAAAATTAGTTTTAAAAAAGTTTAGGCCTAAAAATAGTTACCCTTAAACATAGGGATCTAAGTGCCAGTAATTCTGCTCGAGTTCTGCCAGCAAAATTACAAGATTATGTAGTAGATATGTCATCCTCTATAGTCCCGCCTATGACACCCAATTCTTCAGCTAATTCAGGTGTGAATTATCCTATGACACATTATGTCTCATATGAAAAATTAGTTCTGGTCACCGTGCCTTTCTAGGGGCCATATCTTGTGCATATGAGCCCAAACATTTTTCACATGCAGTCATAGATCCTTGGTGGTGTGATGCTATGAGCGCGAAAATTACTGCATTGGAGGCTAACAATACTTGGAGCTTGGAATCTTTACCTCCAGGAAAACATGCCCTTGATTCAAAGTGGGTCTATAAGGTGAAGTATAAGCCAGACGGAAGTATTGAATGCTGTAAAGCTCGATTGGTGATAGCAGTGACAAACAAATTGAAGGTATCGACTATGACGAAACTTTTGCTCCAGTTGTGAAACTTGTCACCATATGTACTCTCCTTGTTGTTGCTACCCATCGAAATTGGGAGGTAGTCCAACTAGAGGTAAACAATGCATTCTTACATGGCGATCTTAATGAAGAGATATACATGAAGCTCCCACAAGGATTTGCACATGATAATGACAATAGAGTTTATCGGCTCCACAAATCACTATATGGGCTAAAGCAAGCCTCACATAGTTAGCGTCATAGGTTCACGAACCTTCTAAGTGCAGCTAGCTTTATGCAATCACGAAATGATTATTCATTGTTCACTTCTCAACGTGGTAATTACTTCACAACTATCTTAATTTATTGGCTGATCTCCTCATCATTGGTAATGATCCAGAATGTATAACCATGCTTAAGCAACTCTTGAATATGAAGTTTGGCCTCAAAGATCTTGGGCCGTTAAAATATTTTTTAGGCATTGAAGTAGCTCGGTGCCCATCGTGAGTTGTTTTAAGTCAATGTAAGTATATAATAGACATTTTACAAGAAGTCAAGTTATTTGCAGCAAAACCTACTTCCACTCCTATGGACCAAAGACAAAATTTGGCTTCTAATAAGGGACCTTTATATCATGATACGGCACAACATCGGCTTTTGATTGGTCGACTTTTATAGTTGACTGTGACTCGTCTAGATATCTCTTATGCTATTCATCTTCTAAGTCAATTTATGCATCAACCTCGACAAAGTCATTTTGATGCTGCTCTTCGTGTCGTTCCATATTTAAAAGGAGCTCTAAGTCAAGGTATTTTCTTGCCTTCTACAGGAGAGTAGCGCCTTTTTGCTTATTGTGATGCAGATTGGGCAGATTGCCCTAAAACACGTTGTAGTACAACAACGTACCATATTTTTCTTGGTGGATCTCTAATATCTTGGCGTTCTAAGAAACAGTCAGTCATTTCTCGATCCTCTGTGGAGGCAGAATACCGTGCTGTGGCTACTACAATCAGTGAATTGGTTTGGTTACGTAATTTATTGCATGACTTGCATGTCTACCATGATAAACCAGCTATATTGTATTGTGATAATCAAGCTGCTATTCATATTGCTGGTGACTCTGTGTTTTATGAACGAACAAAGCATATAGAGATTGATTGTCACTTCATTCGTGAAAAGTTACAATCTGGTGTGATTAAGACTCGCTATGTTCTTACTAAACACCAATTAGCAGATATATTCACCAAATTTCTTGCTCCTCGCTCCTTTATTGGTGTACTATCCAAGTTGGGGATTTCGAACCTTCTTGCTCCAACTTGAGGGGGAGTGTTGAGGTATAATTTTATTTGTATATATTTGATACCTATTGTAATTAGGATGGTAGAAGACAGAGATAGAGTTTTATCATTTTTAGCATCCATGTGATAAATTCCTATTGTATTTTGGTCTCCTATTGTACCTAGGCTTAAGCTAGAATGTATTATATATACATTCAACCCATGAAATACAAAATTTCCCCTAACCATCAAAATCTTCACTTCTCTTGTAAGTTGTATGTCTTGAAAGTTGTATGTCTTATATAAGTTGCCTAATCTCATATATATATATATATATATATATATATATATATATATATAATATATATATGTATATATATATATATATATATATATATATATTATATATATATATATATATATATATATATATATGTATATATATATATATATATGTATCATAAATAGCGAAACCAAATAGTTACAGTTACATTTGCAAAGACCTGATAGATAATGTATAAGACATTTATTTATAACTAGTTTCAACTTTTGTATGCAACGTAAAGTTACTTGTCATCTACTACTAGATACAATAACCTCTAACTTAGAGCTAACAAGTACTAACATGAATTTGTACATATAAATTTCTAAGTAGTTTTTATGCTAATATAAAAGGTTAAATAATAAATCGAAAAGCCTAAATGATATAGGCCATACCAATGACTTTTATTACCTTAGCCCTATTATGTACCATTTTCAAAAAAAAAAAATCACATCTATACTATTGTAATAGCAAACTTTACAAAACCCTAAAATGATGCAACGAGAGTGATTTACGGATTTGGTGTAATTTTAACCATAAAGATGCATTAAGTCTAAGCCATTGATAGTAAAGTTAAGATATCTCTTTATTTTATTTGAAAAATTCCCTCATGATTTCAAATATATATGACAAAAAATATATAATAATCCAATTATCTAGGAAAAAATTAGGCAATCATATTTATTCATTAAATCTAAACTGTAGATTTTAGTTTTAAAAAACCACCTTATTTAAGTAAAATACCTATGTATAACTTTTATTTTTAAAAAAATACTCACAATTTTGATTGTATTTGATAAAGGATACATGATAATTTTATTATCTAAAAACAAAATCCAGGCAGTTAACAAAAGTCATAATATTTGAAAAAACCTAAGATGCTAGCTACAATGGGAATGATTTGCAGGGTTTGATATAATCTCAACCATAACAATTAGTCATCTATTAAATCTAGCCCTTTAATTTTGTATCTAATCTATCTTTCTATGCACACTATATTAATAACAATATTGGAAAACCTTAAAGTACTAATACAAGAGTGATTTGCAAGATGTGGTATAAGATTAGCCATAGATATCATTAACTCATTAAATCTAAACCCTTGATTTTAAAGTTTTAAAAAATAGTTTGTAATTGTCATCTCTCTCCAAGCAAAATACTACCTTGTTTTTATTTATTTTTAAAAACAAAACTTAGGGAAGTTAACTACCAACTCCTCATATTTTCGATTATGCGTGATACATGAATATCAGAGCTTTAGATACTTTCGCCTATTGATTCTGTGCACATATCTTTCTCTCATCAAAGTTGCGCACGCACACACACACACACACACACACACACACACACACACACACTCTCTCGGAAATTGATTTCTTTAATTTATTTTGGCAATCACTTCTCAAATAACCCTAAGAATTTATGTATAATTTTCTATGTTTATAACTAGGTGAGGATCTCTAATATACATTATCTTTTTGGATTCTTTTTTTTTAATGGGTTATCATAGGGAGTATCAAATGTTAAATACATTATGGCGTAAAATTTGGAATCCATAAAGATTGATTAGTTGATGTATAATACATAAACATCGGAGTTAAACGGAGGAAATAACTTTGTTTGAAAAGAAATTTAGATATCTAATTATTCTAGAAGGTGATGCCCTCTAATGTAAAGGAAGTGGTATTTTTTACGTATAACATAGCGAAACTATCTTATACGTGATCCCAACTGTCTCACGTTATGTGCTAATTATTTCATGAATCAAGATATACTTTTAATGTGTTAGCTTTCCCAGATATAATCCACTTTACAACTGAATTTAATGAGATTTGAGACTTTTAGACATAGGGGAGAAGAATTTGATTCATCAATTAAAGTTTCCACTGGTTAAAAAAACTAATTTTAGTAATTATACAATCAAGCAAATCAGACAATGTTTTTTACTTAATATTTATAAAATATTTATGAGACAAGTGATTTATAAAATGAATACTCTATAGTTTTTAAATTAAATTTTAATTAAAAAGATAGTATGTGCATCGCACGAGTCTATAATAGGTATGTACCTAATATTAATTTTCTGAACTTTTTTTTGGGTAGGGGTGCATCATGATGAACTTTTTTCATAACACATTTATTTTTATGTCATGTTTTAAATGATTTTTTTTAAAAAAATAGAGTGATATCAAATATAATATCTCTTGAAAATTTATCGGCAATAGAAAGAATCATACTATAAAATTTATTATCTTTCATCAAATACTAAATTGTATGTGCCTTAAAATTCATTATTTCAGAAGATATAGCAATTTCTGCTAAGGCGACGGCATCATTTTCTAAAATAGATTATATTCCTTCATTTATCTTTTTTTTCCCAATTTATCGAAATGTTCATCCAAGTCCTTAAATGACACTTATTTATACTCGAGGTTCCTATTAGATAGTAATGCAGGATTTCAAGTCCTTCCACAAGTATTAACTCCCAAAATACCTAATGCAATACTTATCATGTTAAACATGCTGTGCCATTCGTTCTTCCTAAAAGAAAGGTACAGAAACTCGAAATGAATCCATCAAACGGCCTCAGGGTCGAAATATCCTTTAAAAGAAATTAAATTTTCTGAAGTTAATTAGCCCCTTCTAAATAAGTAAACCATATTATCATTCCTTCTCTTAAAATCTTTAACTTCACAAATCAACTGCTTTCTTCCAAAATTCCATTATCTTGACTATCCTATTTGTTATTCATATACCTTACAAAATAGAAAGAAGTTAAAAAAATCCAAAACCTTGATAATATACAACCAAACAGGAATTGCTAATAGTAACGAAAATCCAATAGGTAAAAAATAAAATTAATAAACTAATCGAAGTAGAAGCAATCACACTATCACATAATGCTAGCATATTCAATCCTAGGAACTGAAAGCCAAAGAAAAAGAAAGAGATTTTCATATGTTCTTCTTGTCTTTGCACACCTCTATGGATCAATCAGTATTGCCTGTGTTTTCCCGTTTTTCTTGCACCTATGTATCACACAAATCCCTAAACAAATTAGCCAAAAGGTTTTGAGAAATTCATCTAGTAAATTTTAAATTATTGAAAGATGACTATCAAAGAAAATTATGGAAAGGAATATTAGAGAAGCCATTTCCAAGACAAATTGAATAAATCAATTTCCGAGAGAAAGAGAGAGAGAGAGAGTGCGCGCGTTTTGATGAGAGAAAGAGATGTAAACAAAATCAACAGCTGAAAGTATCTAAAGCAAAGCCCCGGCATTCACGTTGAATGCATATTCGAAAATATGAGGAGTAGGTAGTTAACTTCCCTAAGTTTTGTTTTTAAAAAATAAATAGAAGTAAAGCAATATTTTATTTGGAGATAGACGGCAGTTAGAAACTATGTTTTTAACATTGACAAAATTCAGGGTTAATTTTCATAGCCAAGATTACACCGAATCCCGCAAATCGTTCTCATGTTAGTATAGATAGATAGATTAATAGATTATATACAAAATCGACGGTTTAGATTTAATAGATGACTAATTTTGTAGTTGAGAGTATATCAAATAATGCAAATCACTTCCGCTGCAGCTGGAATTTTAGATTTTTTCAAAGATTATCATTTTTTTTAATTGTTTGGGTTTTTTATTAAATAATATGATTATCATGTATCCTTTGTTACATATTAACTGAAATCATAAGCGATTTTTTAAAATAATATACATTATAAATGCGTATTTTACTTAGATAAGATAGTTTTTTAAAACTAAAATTTACGGTTTAGATTTAATGAATAGATATAACTACCTAATTTTTTTTAGAGAATTGGATTATCATCTATCTTTTATCATATATATCCGAAATTATGAAGATTTTTTTAAAATAAAAATAAAAAAATATATTAACTTTAGAATCGACGGTTTAAATTTAATGCGTAAATAATTTTGGCTAAGATTGTACCAAATTTTGCAAAGCACTGTTGTTGCAGCATTATAAGGTTTTCCAAAGATTGCTATTAGTGTAGTATTTTTTTAAACTA
This sequence comes from Carnegiea gigantea, assembly GCA_029747015.1. NCBI lineage: Eukaryota > Viridiplantae > Streptophyta > Magnoliopsida > Caryophyllales > Cactaceae > Carnegiea > Carnegiea gigantea. The sequence goes on along the minus strand of JAKOGI010000270.1, from coordinate 129,886 downwards.
AAATCTACAGTTTAGATTTAATGAATAGATATAACTGCCTAATTTTTTTCCAGATAATTGAATTATCATATATCTTTTATTATGTATATCCGAAACTATGGGAGATTTTTTTAAATAAAAATAAAGAGATATATTAACTTTAGAATCAACAGCTTATATTTAATACTTAAATAATTTAATGGTTAATACTATACTAAATTTTATAAATCACTTTTATTGCAATATTCTAGAATTTTTTAAAAATTACTATTATTATAATATAGATAGATATATGGACAGATTGTATTTGTATTTCGCTTCGCATTATTATTTTTTTGGGTAATGAAAAACTCTTTGCGTCCCGTATCGTGACTGCCCATCTTTTGCTGCAGTACGGAATCCCGAACCTAATGGTTAAACCCTAGAACAGATCGTGACCGCCCATCTCATCGCTCGCTATAAGCGTCGTCTCTAAATTAGGGTTTTTTGCCAGCTGCTCCTTCATAAACTCGCAGTCTACTCATTTGCTGCGGTTTCTCTTCCCCTCTTCTCCTTTCTCTTTCTTCAGCAAGCTTCAACAATGGTGAGCTCTAAAGCCTCTTCCTAATTGCTTGATCTTCGTTTCCTCATCCATGTCGTAGTTCTTTGTGGCTTGAATCAATTGCGAGTGAATCCCTTTTTGCTTGATCTAATCTGAAATGTAAAGCTTGTTTGATTGTGTTTCAGCCTTCCTACGCTTTGGTTTGATTTTTGTCTAGACTCTGTACATTTTGAGCTTTCTAGGGTTTGGCTTCTGATTTACGTATATAAATAGAGTGCTTTCGTATCAGAACTTGGGTCGTCCATTTCAAAGATCACGTTTTTCTTGGTGTTTATAGTTTGGCCAATTAATTTCCGTAGAAAATAACATTTTTATGAGGTTTTTTTAAGGTGAGTGCAACCTTCTGGCAGATGTAGTGCTAAATCTACAATTCGAGTGCTTTTTTTGATTGGGGGGGGGGGGAATGCGTGTATGCTGGTGTTTTTGATTTTTGATTATTTGGAGCGGGGTTGATAGTGGCTGTTAAGACTTAAGTAAAACAGCAGTTAGAGAAATGTAGGTGCTGAAAGCTTGCAAAAGCAATGGGGGAATAATTATTTTTCATATTTGTCTGTGTTGGTTTACGGGTATTTGGAATTTTGGGATGTGGCGTGGGTGGTAGTATGAGATATCCTTGCCTATGATGATAATAAGAAGGGTTTGTAATTTGGTCAGATCTCTGCCTGCAAATTTTCTGGTAGTTTGTTATGATAATTTTACTTGTCCTGTATATGCTGCTCTGTTTCCTGGTGGTTGTTCGTGTAATGTATTTTCAAGGGCATAATATACTGATACTGTGCCTTGTACTGCAGGCCTTTGTGAAGGCTCAAAAAACAAGGGCATACTTCAAGCGTTTTCAAGTGAAGTTTAAGAGAAGGAGAGGTAATAGGAGCTACTTAACCTCTTGATTGATATATTTTTTTGGTTGATGTTCCTTGTGCTAAATGTTGTGTTCTCATTATGATGAACAGAGGGAAAGACTGATTACCGGGCAAGAACTCGCTTGATCAATCAAGACAAGAACAAGTACAACACTCCTAAGTATCGCTTCGTTGTGCGATTTGTATCCTTCTCAGCTGTTGCAGAAAACCTCTTATTAGGGATATTGCATTTTGTTACATACCTCAAATACTAACCATTTGTCATCTTATATTATCTTGAGAAGCATAAGACATGGATCCACTGGTTTCCTTCTAAGAAATACATGGATCCAGCTGGTTTTTACCCCATTTACTGAGTTCCTGTTTGTCTTAACTAGGAATTAACTTGTTTACGCTATATACTCTTTGTGTAAAATCTTGCTGTCTACTCTGCATGTTGAATCTTAACGAGCCTACAGACCAACAAGGACATTATCGCACAAGTTATCTCCTCCAGAATTGCTGGTGATATTGTGCTTGCTGCAGCCTATGCTCATGAGCTTCCCCGCTATGGGCTTGAAGTTGGTCTCACCAACTATGCTGCAGGTATCTATATTTTTTTAGGCTGTCTGGTTTTCGGTATAATTACCTAGCAATTTGGTTCTTAGTGTTGACCTGTATCAACTTTGTAGCATACTGCACTGGCTTGCTTCTTGCACGAAGGGTTTTGAAGATGCTGGAGATGGACCAAGAATATGAAGGCAATGTTGAGGTAGGGAGGGGTTTCTTTTTATTTATCTGATTTGTTATTCTTTCATTGGCTTATTCTGTGTCTAATGATTATTGCTTAATCAGGCCACAGGAGAGGACTTCTCTGTTGAACCAACTGATACTAGAAGGCCTTTCCGAGCTCTCCTCGATGTTGGTCTTTTGAGGACAACCACGGGCAATCGTGTTTTTGGAGCTCTTAAGGTGATTTATCCTGTGTATCTTATTCATGTCTTTGCATTATGTATTATCGAGCAGTTCAAAGTTTATCTCCATTCTCTTTAGTGTATAGTGGGGATGTAAAATATAAGGAATGAGTTTTGTTTTGTCGGTGCTCGATTATGTGGATTGTCTGAAATTAATCATTTAAATTAAATGGATGGTGCATAGAGAAATGCACCTGCCTGGCTACAATGTAATCCAAGGTGTAGGCTATACACTTTGAGATTTGCATAATTTTATTCCTGTTTTTTGCATGGTATAAGACTTAGGAGATGCTGCTCCTACTGTTAATCCCTGCACAGTGCAGACATATTTTGGCATTCCAAGAGATTCATGTTACTGTTTTGCCTTTCTGAGATTGTGATACATAGAAATCACACTTTTATTGCACAGGGGGCATTGGATGGGGGTTTGGATATTCCCCACAGTGAGAAGAGGTTTGCTGGCTTCTCAAAGGAAAGCAAGCAGCTTGATCCCGAGGTTCATCGCAAGTACATCTACGGTGGCCACATTGCTGCATACATGAGGGTACGATATTGGGCATTTATGCTATTTGGTAATTTAATGCACTTTATCCCTGTTTGGTGGCTGAGTTTTCCCTTCTTTTGGTGAATTTCTCAGACATTGATGGAAGATGAGCCTGAGAAATACCAGTCTCATTTCAGTGAGTACATCAAAAGGGGGATTGATGCTGATGGCTTGGAGGCATTGTACAAAAAGGTTCATGCTGCGATCCGTGCTGATCCTACCGTGAAGAAGTCTGAGAAACAGCCACCTAAGGAGCACAAGAGGTGAGCTTCCCTCGTTTAGCCTTCGACTTCTTTTCATCCTTGCACCCTGTTATCACATGCTTTGGGGAAATCTCATTGTCTCCAAGCCCTCATGCCATGTTGCTTATTGTTTCACTCGCCAAAATTATCTGTCACTGGCTCTGAGTAGACTTACCAAGCTATTATTATGGGTTTTTGGTTTACTAGGTCAAAAGTCTGTAATTAAAGCTATTTTTATATTGATTTTTTATTCTCTTTGGAAACAGGTACAACTTGAAGAAGCTGACCTACGAGGAAAGGAAGGCCAGGTTGATTGAGAGGCTGAATGCCTTGAACTCTGCTGCTGGAGCTGCTGCTGATGATGATGATGAGGAAGATGATGAGTAAACTCCCTAGTCAGTCATCAAAGATAATAGGCAGAAATGTGTTTTTTTGTTTTTTGCATGCCAATTTAGGAACATCCATTTTTGTTTAAGGTTATTTTACATCATGGGCATTTTGCCTGTTCGGAGAATGTACTGGTCAGATGTTTTATGGGATATTTTGACATATGAGAATGTATTTCAGTTATTTCTTGGTTTATTCTCTCGCTGCATAAATTTAAGGCTAAATCATATCTTTGCCGATATTTGACATTCTTTGTGGTAATATTTTTTGCTGCCAAAAGAGTTATATTAGCGTCTTAGTTCGGGTAAATGCATTTCCGCTCGAAGTCGTGCTGCCGACTAAGTTTTTTAACATGGGCAAATGGCAGGTAACAGATGTTAGGCGCATCTTCCGCTAGAAGTTGTGCTGCCGACTAAGTTTTTTTACCTGGGTAAATGGCAAGTAACAGATGTTAGGGGCATCTTCAGAGTGCGTTTAACTATATCATTAGTAACAATTGCCTTAAGAAATGGAGGCAAAGAAAAATGTGAGAACAATTGCCTTAAGAAATGGAGGGAAACAAAAATGATGATGTAATAGAATGTGCAAATTTTGATAGTCATTCTGCTGTCATATTTCCTCCTAAAAAATATGGTTGATGACAATGAATATCTTGGTTTAACCACGTGCATCGTTATTATGGTAAGATCAAGCATTTCCCATATCTATCTATGCTCCCCTCTTTGTTACCCTTACATAGTTAGGCTCAAATAAAAATGTTAATCTTTGTTTGCCTATTGTTAATTGTTAACTCTAGTCCATCTCTGAATATTTAAATCTCTTTGTCCCACTAAGCATCTTTTAAGTCAAGCTTCGTATCTGATACACGGTTGGGCTAAGATTTTCTAGTCCGTCCCAAAGAGGGATATGAATGGAGGTGGTATCCATGTTCATGAAAGCACCCCATGACTTCGTAGCTTCCCTTTCTATTAATCAGTATGGAGAAAGATTAACGGGCTACTCAATATGCGTTTACATATAGGGTGAGATGCATTGATATAAGACCTATCTTTCGCTAAAAAGAACTGTACCAATATGGATTACAGAGTCAATTTGTAGGTCGAGGACTGAGATTATCAATCTGACTTTGGAACTGGCACTATTTGGAAAGGCAAAAGGTACTGTTGCACTGACAGTAAGGGATGACTACGATCCATATTCACCGGGAACTCAAACTCCAACTAGCAGGCTTGCCCTATCTTACTTTCTTTCACCTTGCATACTGGAAGGCTGGACCGACCACATACGCTTCCAATGTATTAAATAGGCTAGCCAATAGCCACAGGAAACTACTAGTAATTCATAGGCAAAGAATAGTTAGGCATATGCAGAGGCTTATTATCCGACGTCATGGTCATTTACGGCCTTTCGTTTTGATGAGAATGCCACTACAAAGACTAGACCTAAAACTACATGAGCAGGGGCGAAACAATTGACCCTTACTTACCGAAATACAAAAGAGCGTTGTCGCCTTTCGATAATATTGACTATTTGCCAAGGGATCTAGATGCTTCTTTTCAGTCCTTGGATCACAATCTGGTTGTCGCCTTTCAATAATAATTTTGTTGAAACCTGCTTGGATCGCTGAATGAACTCCATCTCTAAGAGCTCTAGCTTCTGCCAATAGAATAGATGTCTGCCTATAGTATGTTACTCCTGCTTTGATTAGTTTGTCGGTCCAATCACGCAGAATGTATTCACCTACTACTGAAAAGTTGTTGTGTGATCCGTCAAAATTAACTTTGATGAATCCCGGAGAAGGTGGATGCAACCTCACAAAGTGGTTAGAGGTGGAAGGGGGAGAAGAAGACCCCCTAAAATAATCATCAACTGAAATACAAGATCGGATTCTCCATTCGCCACTCGCTTTTTTGCTCGAAGTAAGCACGACAGAGGATTGAATATTTCATTTTAGAAAACTATAGCATTTCTCGATTTCCAAATGCTGTGAAGAAGAAAGAAAAACCTATGGAGCATCTTCGGGTTACATGATTGTTTAATTATATATAGGCTTCGGAAAACATCTTGACTTTGTAGTAGGGGAAACATTCATTGGGAGCCAATGATGTTTACTATTTCCCATGCTTTTTTTAACGATATGACATTCCTTAAACGAGTGATCTATTGACTCAATATCATCAAGGCAAAGTTGACAGGTCAAGTTAATATCCAAGGAGCTTTTCATAAGGGTACCTCGAATAAGAAGTGCTTTACTGCATAATTACCAAAGAAAAATCTTGATTTTTGGGATAGTGTCAAGTTTCCCAATTCATTTGTAATACCATTCAGGAGTTTCATTGGGTTGTGAATCATGAGCTATCAACGTTGCAGATTTAGTACTAAATTTTCTTGAGCTATTTAATCCTCAATAGAAGGAGTCGCAAGTGTTGTGAAAATTGAAATGGAATAGCAACAGCTTGTATCTTCCTTATAATTGGATGACTATTAGGAGTCTGCAAGTTTTGAAATATTCCAACTCGCATTTTGAATAAACTCGCTAACTTTAGTCTCTGGCTTGAGAGTATTTTCTTCAGGTATACCCAATATGTCAGCTAGATTGTGATTTTCTATCCAGTTGTCATACCTAAAGGAGATATCATCTCCTTTCCTACCCCTTTTCTTAGTATATCTCTACAATTTAGTACGTTTTTCCAAACTAGGGAATTAGTATTTTCCTTTTTATAAGTAAGGAAAGCTGTGTTTTGTAGATAATTAGCTTTCATAGATTGCACTCATATGCTTGAATCATTTGTGATTATTCTCCACACCAATTTACATTGAAATGCTTTATTAACAGCTTCTGTTTTACGAAGTCCCAAGCCACCTTTACTTTTTGGCATGCATACCTTATCCCATAAAAGTAGTAACCCTTTTTCTGTGTTGAATTATTTCCAGAAAAATTCTCTATTTAGTCTGTCCAAGTAGTTATTGGTGCTTTTTGGTAATTGAAAACACTACATTTTATGTGCTGATGATTCTATTTGTGATTGTATTAACACAATTCTTCCTACTTTGGATAAGCAATTTGCTTTCCATCCCTCTAACTTAGAGGTGGCTTTGCTAATAATTTCTTGAAAGGTCATTTTTGAAGGATTTTCTTGGAATATGCAATACCTAGGTACTTACCTAAGGAATCTCTATATGGAATGTTAAATATTCTTGTCACTAGTTGCTTTTGTGCACTAGAAGTATTTTGAGAGAATGTAAGTACTGATTTGTGATAATTGACTAATTGTCCTGAAATAGAACAAAAATGATCTAGCAAATTCTTAAGCTTACTACAACTATCAAAGTTCATTTTGTAAAAGAGCAAACAATCTACAAAAAGTAGACAAGGAATATTCATAGTTTTAGGGCTTCTCTTAACCCCTATTCCTGATTTCTGAGTCATGGCTTTGTTTAATAGCGAACAATTGAGAATTTCTATACACAAGATGAAGATATAGGGAGATAAGGAATCTCCTTGTCTAATGCCTCTTGATAGAGTGAATAATCCATTTGGTTCATCATTAACTATAATAGAATAAGATACTGAAGATATACATTCCATAATCCATTTATTCCAGGTTGGATGAAATCCCAATTCTTGCAGACATTTTAGTATGAAATCCCACTCTAACCTATCATATACTTTTTCTATATCAAGTTTAAGAGCCACCAAGCCGATTTACATTTTAAGTTCTTGAATTTGTGCATGATTTCATGTGCTAATAGGATATTATCGTGAATAGCCCTCTGTGGAATAAGGCACTTTGAAACGGCGATATTAACTTATTTAGTAGAGGTCTTGGCCTAGTAACTAGGATCTTGGATATGATCTTCTAGACCATTGAGCAAAGGCTAATAGGTCTAAAGTGGCTCGTTTGTGAGGGACTATCAACCTTCGGGATTAATGCAATAAAGGTGTGATATATTTCTTTCGGAATTTTTCCATTTGTAAAAAATTCCAATACACAATCATATAAATCTCTTTTTATTATCCTCCAATAGTGCTTGAAAAACGGGCACCAAAACCATTGGGACCTGGAGTTTATTAGAATCAACATGAAAAATTGCCTGTTTAACTTCCTCCAAGTTAGGAAGACGTACAAAATCTGAATTATCGGTCTCTGAGATCAGTTTTGGAAAACCTAGACTAGGTAAGGTTCTATTAGTATTATGAGCTGACTTAAATCTCCGTGTTTAGTTAGAGATGAACTTGTTTGCTATGACTTTATGATCATCAATCCAAACACCACATTCATCTTTAAGTTTAATGAGCAGTTTCCTTTTCCTTCTAGCATTTGCTCCACGCTGGACAAAAATTTAGAATTTCTGTCACCTAATTATCCATTCCTTTCTACTCAGCTTACCCCAATATTTTTGATTAAACATCATTTTCTCCCTTTGCTTAAGGAGTCGTTTCATTATAACTATTAGGGTCTGATAGAAGTTTTTCCTCAACATATTCAATTTTCTGTGCATTCTTAGTAAGTTTGTCGTGTAGGTTATCAAAGTGGTTTTTAGACCAATCTTTAGCTTCGTACTTGATAGATTTTAACTTCTTAAAAAATATGAACATTAGGGTTTGATAGAAGTTTTTCCTCTACATATTCAATTTTCTGTGCATTCTTAGTAAGTTTGTCGTGTAGGTTGCCAAAGTATTTTTTAGACCAATCTTTAGCTTCGTACTTGATAGATTTTAACTTCTTAAAAAATATGAACATATTTGTTCATCTAACACTGGTTTTCCAATTTTTTGTAACAATATCATCAAGTTGCTGCTATTTACACCAAAAGTTTTGAAAATGGAAAGGAAATGCTTTGTGCCTTTCCTGTTCAATACTTGACGATAAAATGACGGGGCCATAATTAGAGCAAGAAAAGTAACCAGACACTTCAAAAGCATTAGGGTAAATAGCAAACCAATCCTTTCGAGGAATTGTTCTATCCAATCTTTCATAGATGAGGTGAGTATGAATTCTCTTTTTCCAAGTAAAGAAATTACCGTTAATTTGGATTGATTCTGCTTCGGTTGTAGAGGAAAAATCATTTAGTCTTTGGTATTTATTATTCGGTAAAGCCTGCCCCCTTTTTTTCTTATTAGGAGTAGCTAATTCATTAAAGTCACTAATTAAGCACCATGGCACATCGATAACGTTATTAACATCGACTAGGTGATCCCAAAAACTATTTTTTCCTCTTTTTTGTGCTAGGGCATAAACTCTTGAGATGACAAAGTTTTGTGCATTTTCCGTATCATGAATTAGCATATGAATTGCTCTTGGTTCTTTAAATAAAATTGAAGCATGTATATTTCCGATAGTCCAAAGTACTGCCACACCCCCTGAAAATCATATCAGACTTGTAAGTTCTTGTCAGGAACTTTACTTCCTGAATCACTTGAAATTTTTTAACACCTTGTACATTCCAACTAATTATCTTCATAAATGGATGATTTACTAAATTGTAACCAACTCCATGATTTTCTGATATGGTAAAATTGCCATAAATCTATGATGAATGCAAACCCTGTGCAATAGTTGCCATACAAATACCAAGGTGTGAGACTACTCCTTGAGTGTGACCCATTATGCTGCTCAACCTAAGAGGGGCCAGCAATAATGATCTTACAGCACTCCGACATTACCCAACCGACACCTTTATCAAAACAGTAGGGGCGAAGGGAATTCTTAGCGCATGGGGGTCACAACAAGTAATAAGCACAACAATGTATAACGTATAATTGTTTGGGCCCAAAGGCAGTCTGAATAAAGGCCTTGGAAATGCAAGAGAGACTGATCTCATCGAGCATTTCTCTCACCATAACAAATTCAATAACATATAGCAAAACCACAAGGATAGGTTTAGGCTTAGAACGTTGTACCTAACATGCTGAACGTTATTAAACATGTTGTGATAGAAAAAAAAATTGGGTTGAATGTGGTACAGGATAAACCAAGTAAATCGTGAAAAAGAACACTTTCCTTAAGACTTATTTATTGTACCACAAATAATCTTAGGGATAATCTACTTGGTAAAAACAAGTGTGTGTTTCAAGATTCTCTCAAAGATTAATCGATGAGGGTGCTGCAGTCACTCACATTGATTTTGTTGTATCCGTGATTGTGATTTCACTCCTCCTTATATAGAGGAGTGATCATGCCTGAAGAGGCACCAAAAATGGATAGGGCGGTTAAATCTTGAAGAGGTACCATACCTTTTCACCGAAAGGATTGGATAAGGTGGTTAAACCTGAAAGGGCACCATGCTTATCCACCTTTTCACCGAAAGGATTGGATAAAGTGGTTAAACCTGAAAGGGCACCATGCTTATCCACCTTATCGGATAAGCACTATAAAAACCTGCCATTTTTATTTTATTCTTGGAAAATTCCAACAATCCCCCGCCTTTTCCAAGATATAGAACAAACCCCCACCATTCCAACAAATACACAATCACAACCGAGAACACAAGGAGATTTATGCATAAGAGAAGTATCTCGTGATTTGAACTTCCATTTAGTGAAATATAATTTCAATTAATCTGAATGTAAATAGTAGACAAGTCTTTGAACTATTCATCCTCTTTGATTAATTGGATATATTTTACACACAAATCTCATTACACACTTAAAATTTGACACTATTGTCCGGCCATGTGTTCATATCCATCATGAGTGCATCAAGCCAAGCCCTGTTGCTCTTTGAAGCGGCCACACTTCACACTCACTTAGGTAGACCTTAGAAATATGCTCCTGTAACACAGCCATTCAATCAAGATCTATTAAGAGTATAAAACTCAACCTTTTATAATATTACAGTATTTAAGCACTCTTACCATGGGATAAAATATATTAGTGCATCCAATCACTATACAAAGTTGTCACTCATTGAACTTAGAACGTGATGTCATACCACGAATTAAGTTGAGGCTTCCTTGCTAGTAATTGTAGATATGGGCTTAAGTCCCATCCCCCTTGATGTTCTCAACACCAAGTCTCTTGCTAGACCCTTAGTTAAAGGATCTGCAAGATTCTCATTTGTTTGCACATAATTAACTGTGATCACTCCATCTTTGATCAACTGATGGACATAGGCATGTCTAAGTCCAATGTGCCTTGATTTTCCATTATAGACATGACTATAAACCTTGGATAGTGTGGTCTTACTATCACAAAGTATAGAGAGTGGCGGCATTGGTTTTGGCCATAAAGGCACTTCTAATAGCAAATTCCGCAGCCACTCTGCCTCCTTGTTGGCTGCAGCCAAAGCTACAAACTCAGCAGCCATGGTGGAGTCAGTTATGCAGGTTTGTTTCTTGGATGCCCAAGATACTGCCCCTCCACCAAGCAAGTATATATAACTTGATGTTGAGGCATAGTCCTCTTTATCAGTTATCCAACTTGCATCTGAGTATCCTTCTAAGACCGAAGGATAACCTGAATAACACAGAACATAATCTTGAGTTTTCTTTAAGTATTTCAAAACTCGACGTATTGCATGCCAGTGAAACTTACTAGGGTTACTAGTATATCGACTTAACTTCCCAACGGCAAATGCAATATCTGGCCTTGTGCTTGTCATGGCATACATCAAGCACCCTATGACCTTTGCATACTCAAATTGTGCGATAGGTCTCCCACTATTTCGAGTCAACTTATAGGTTGGATCGAAAGGAGTGGCCACTGGGGAGTAATCTTTGTAATTGAACCTCCCAAGTACTTTCTCAATATAATGAGATTGGGACAAGTGGATTCCATCATTATTTCTAATGATCTTAATGCCGAGTATAACATCGGCCTCTCCCATGTCTTTCATGGAGAACTTAGAAGATAGAAAACACTTGGTTTTCTCTATTTCCTCTAAGTCAGTGCCAAAAATTAGCATGTCATCAACATATAAGCATATAATCACACCTTTTCCATGTTCAAACTTAGAATATACACATTTGTCAGATTCATTGATACTAAACCCATAAGATAGCACTACTTCATCAAATTTTTGATGCCATTGTTTAGGTGCTTGTTTTAGGCCGTACAATGATCTTTTGAGTTTGCATACTTTGTTTTCTTGGCCTGGAACAACAAAACCTTCTGGCTGTTTCATGTACACCTCTTCCTCTAATTCACCATTTAAGAATGCTGTTTTCACATCCATTTGGTGAATTACTAGCCTTTGAATTGCAGCAAGAGCAATGAGAACTCTTGTGGTTGCAATCCTAGCCACTGGTGCATATGTGTCAAAGTAGTCAATACCATGTTTTTGGCTAAAATCCCTTATGACCAACCGGGCTTTGAACCTTTCTATAGTACCATCTACTTTCCTTTTTCTTTTAAAGATCCACTTTGATGTGATAGGCTTACATCCCGGGGGTAAATCAACTAAGACCCATGTGTTATTTTCCATGATTGAGTCCATTTCATCTTGGACAGCTTCTTTCCAAAAGGAAGCATCTTGAGATTCCATAGCCTCTTTAAATGAGTTAGGATCCGAATCAATGCTATAAACATAGGGTATTTCATTTTCAATGGAATCCCTTGTTCCCTCTATCAAATAGACAAAGAAATCAGAACCAAAGAATTTCTCCTTTCTAATCCGTTTACTTCTCCTTACTTCCACTATGTCTCCTTGTTCTTGATCATTACTTGGAATCATAGTGGTTGGAATAAAATCATTTGGTTTAGGAATTGAACAGAATCTAGTTTCATCAAAAATGGCATCAATTGATTCTATCACGGTGTTAACCGTGATAGAAGCATTTGGTTCTATAACCAAAAACCTATAGGCTTTGCTATGTTCAGCATAGCCTATAAAGATGCACTCAATTCCTCTTTCCCCCAATTTTCTTTTCTTGGGTTCTGGGACTCTTACAATAGCCCTACACCCCCAAACTCTGAAATAACTCAGGTTTGGCTTTTTCTTATTCCATAATTCATAAGGAGTAGTTGAATTCCTTTTATTAGGGACTCTATTTAGAATGTAGCATGCTGTGAGCATCGCTTCACCCCAAAAGCCTTCACTTAAACCGGATTTAGAAAGCATAGCATTGATCATTTCAGTTAGTGTTCTATTTTTCCTTTCTGCCACACCATTTTGTTGCGGTGTATAAGGTGCTGTGACTTCATGGATTATACCAGTTGATTGGAAATAACTTGGATCATAATATTCACCACCCCTATCCGATCTTAGTCTTTTAATGAAGGTTTCACAATGCAACTCAGATTCATTCTTAAATATCCTAAACATGTCTAGTGCTTCACTTTTAGCATGTAAAAGGTATACTTGGCAATATCTTGTAAAATCATCAATGAAAGTGACATAGTATTTCTTTCCCCCAAAAGAGGGAGTGCTATGAAAATCACCTAAATCACTATGAATTAATTCAAGTAATTTAGTGATTCTTTGAACAATTGGAAAAGAACTTCTAGTGATCTTTGTTAACATGCATGTCTTACATTTCTCTATGTTTCCATCAAAATTAGGAATTAACTCAAGTCTTGACATCTCTTTTAATCTTTTATAATTAACATGTCCAAGACGATTATGCCATAGAGAAGATGAAGAATACACAAGCATGTAAGCAGAATCATTCATCTTATTACCACTAGGAGGAGTAATTACATTTAACTTAAACATGTCACCACTAGCATAACCCTTCCCCACAAAGACACTCCCTTTAGACAGGATAAACTTATCGGCCTCGTACACTTGTTTGAAGCCAAACTTATTGAGAAGAAAACCAGAAACAAGATTCTTTCTAACTTCCGGCACAAAATATACATCATTTAAAGTAAGAATTTTTCCGGAAGTGAAGATTAACTCTACTTGGCCTATTCCTTTAACATCAACAGTAGAAGTATTGCCCATGTAGAGTACTTTTCCATCTTCAATTGACACAAGAGTCTTGAAGAAAGAACGATCCTTACACACATGTTTGGAAGCACCCGAATCAACCCACCAATCATTGTCACTTTGAACAATGTTGATTTGATCATTGATCATGGCTACAAAGTTGTCCTTTGCCTTTGCCTTTTGGTTGTTCAAGCCATGTTTGCGCTTCCAAATGGTACAATCTCTTTTCTTGTGGCCTGGTTTGTTACATTCCCAACAAACCACTTTAGCCTTCTTGTTACTCTTGTTGTTGTTGTCCTTATTAGGCCTCTTCTTGTTTCCCTTTGGCACTTGACTCGACTCACCATCTTCGACAATATGAATCTTGGAGACATGCTCCTTTGACTCATCCTGCACACGTAGCTCTTCTTCTATTCGAAGATGGTTAGCCAATTCCTCAAGTGACATTTCCTCTTTCTTATGTTTTAAAGTTCTTTTAGTGTCTTTCCAAGAGGGGGGAAGTTTGTCCACTATAGAGGAAACTATAATAGTCTCATCCATATGCATTTTATGTTGCTTGAAGTGACTTAGGATTCGTTGAATTTCATGCAATTGATCGAGAACAGAACGTCCTTCGACCATCTTATAGTTATTAAATTGACTTACAAGGAAATTCTTGCTAGAGGCATCTTCTGTCATGTATTTATTCTCTAGCGCCTCCCATAATTCCTTTGCCGATTCCATGCCTTGATAGACATCGAACAAGGCGTCCGACATGCTATTCAAGATATGGCCTCGACAAATGTAGTCATCATTCTCGAACTTGGATCTTCGGCGGGCCTGCTCCAAAGTCTCATTTTCCGTCTCTATTGGGTATGGAGTGTTGAGCACATACACGACCTTCAAAGTTGTAAGAAGGAAATGCATCTTCTTTTGCCAGCGCCGGAAGCCCACACCCTCGAATTTGTCCAACTTCTGAAAGTTGGACGTCATTTCACGAATTGACGCCATCTCAAGTAAGTCTTAAGATTGATAGAAAAAAATTGGGTTGAATGTGGTACAGGATAAACCAAGTAAATCGTGAAAAAGAACACTTTCCTTAAGACTTATTTGTTGTACCACAAATAATCTTAGGGATAATCTACTTGGTAAAAACAAGTGTGTGTTTCAAGATTCTCTCAAAGATTAATCGATGAGGGTGCTGCAGTCACTCACATTGATTTTGTTGTATCCGTGATTGTGATTTCACTCCTCCTTATATAGAGGAGTGATCATGCCTGAAGAGGCACCAAAAATGGATAGGGCGGTTAAATCTTGAAGAGGTACCATACCTTTTCACCGAAAGGATTGGATAAGGTGGTTAAACCTGAAAGGGCACCGTGCTTATCCACCTTTTCACCGAAAGGATTGGATAAAGTGGTTAAACCTGAAAGGGCACCATGGTTATCCACCTTATCGGATAAGCACTATAAAAACCTGCCATTTTTATTTTATTCTTGGAAAATTCCAACGAGTTGTAGACTAGTAGAATCTGCATAGTGGAGGAGAATACTTGACGAGTCTCATAGAGGTAAGTTTTCATCGTTGATCACCGACTGTGTAGAGAACTATGCTTACTCCTTGTAAACTTTACATAATAGCCATAGGAATAAGAAATAGCTATGTATTGACCAATTGTAAAAAGGATGTGCAGTATGACATATAAAGTCTTCACATGATGAAGGAACCTCATCGACAAAAGACTAGATGTGGAACCATACCAACTCCCCAGTGAAGTAGGCTTCTCACCACACAGAGGAGCAACACTATCAAGACTAGAGATTGACTTAATCCAGCAACCATCTAAATGAGCATAAGAGGTGAAACAATAAATGCAATGATGAGTGTAACATCTGCAGATACATTTCAGAAGCGTAGGGGCATGGGATGAAAACATGAATGTCAAACCATAACATAAAGAAAGATTGCATGGCTGCTGAAGCTTTTCAATAGGACCCAAGAGTCACCCTCAATAAGTGCAATTTAGACATTAAACACAAGGTAAACACGACCTTCCAATGGAAAAAGATCAAGCTGCGCATCCAACAAAGGTCACCACAAGTAAATCTTCAAATATCAATGGCATACAGGTTTGAGTTACAATTGGCAAACATAGTACCAATGGAGCTCCAATTATCATTCAACATGAAATGCCATCTGGGATGAGAATTTTGACGGTAAATCGAACAAGCCCACACAACGAGCTAGTACAAATTCTTTTCGAGACAACCCGTTATACAGGGAATAATAATAATAATAATAATAATAATAATAATAATAATAATAATAATAATAATAATAATAATCCATGATCCCATAGCACATACACGGGCAAGATTGAACAATATCTAACCTGAGTTCCAAGCCAATGGTCCAAATAGAGATGAATTTAATTCTATTGCTACAAGTCATACCATAACCGAACATTTTAGAGCAAGCGTTTAATAATTCTAGACAAGGGGGAGGGTAAAGAGTAGGGAAGGGATGGTAGAATAGGAAACATACCTTCGATGTAGCCAGATCGATCAACAATTCGAAAGTCCGGTTAAATTTTATGTTAATTGAGCTTTCAACAAACGAGTCATGCATATAAATTCAAATGAGGTTCCAACCCAAAACCAACTGGCAATAAGTGAAGTAGCTCACAAGCTTATTATACATGCTCAGACCCTTTGATTTTATCAATATGTGACAACACCCACTATCATATTCTTTGATTTTTTATCAATGTGCGATAATACCCACTCTTTTAGTCCAAGACGTCCCCTCATATATGGGCTACTAACAAAGCCCCACATGTGTACATAATTTTAATCAAACGTGGACGGTGGCAAATTAAAATCGAGCAATCCCCTCTGATACCATGTTAAATTTTATATTAATTGGCTTTCAACAAATGAGTAAGGCACATAAGCTCAAATGAGGTTCCAACCAAAACTAATTGGCAATAGGTAGAGCAACTCACAAGCTTATTATGCATGCTCAAATCCTTTGATTTTATCAATATGAGACAGCACCCACTATCATATTCTTTAAATTTTTACCAATGTGGGACAATACTAACTTTCGTAGTCCAACAAGTTCTGCCAAATAAGATGCAGAATTGCTAGATCGGTGTTCCTCCGTAGACGACGCAAGATGAAATCCTGAGAGTCCATGAAATCAAGTGGCTTCGAGCACTGGCCAGATGGTAAGTCGAAGAGCACGCCCAAAAATTGGCATAAAGATCTTCACCCAATATACACATTTAGCATTGAATGATGCAGATCTGGTGGTTGAAGTGACCAATCGTCCAACGGTGCAGTGAAGAACAAGTTTTTGACCACCAGAATCCAACCTTAATGTCATATGGATGGCGAACTTAGGCCAATTTTTTTGCGGATCTGAGACAATGAATCAGATGGAACTCATAGAAAACATCATCAACATGCCTCGAAAAATCTAATCGGGTGTCTACAACCCCGAAGGAGTGCTTGTCACGAATTTTATGGGCATCAAGTTCAGAAGACCTATGGCTATACTCGGTTCGTGAAGAACAAGAAGGGCTTCAAAGGGGTGATGGGAGGAGCACGATGGCATGGATCTGGAGGCTTGGATTTAAGTGGGGCATTGAAATTAAGTCATATTGCTAAAAATTAATATTAAACTTTTCAAAATATTCGAATATACAACATGACCTTTTTTAAATAAAAAATATCATTAAAGTTGCTTAAAAAAATAAAAGAACATCACTTAACTTTTCAAAATAACCCAAAAATGTCTCCATTATATTAACATTTTTGTACATTTTGCAAAGTTTTAAATGAAAAAAATTTGAATGACATTTACAAATATTTTAATAAGTTTAATGGCATTTTTTAACCAGAACACAAGGAGATGAAGAAATAGAGGTGGTGACAGCTAGAAATTAAAACGGCAAGGGAGACCCATCCTTTCTCTTTCTAGATTCTCTCTCTCTCACTAGAGAAGGCTCTCATCTGACTCAAGAATGATCTCTCACACCGAATTCACAATTGCAAAGCCTTACTTGATTCTCTTTTGTGCTGCTGACTAAGTTGTGGAACTGGCCCAAGTGGCAGTGTCCTTTGAACGGTTTCAGGAACGTCTTCCTCATTTATTTACGGTCAGACGTCATTTTCTTATATGCTCAATATTGCTCATGTAACGAAAAGGTGGGACAATTGCAGCACTTGTATAATCGTAGTCTGTGTACCCCCAATCTTGCTACTGCCCTTGGTTAATGATCATATCACTTGTCAGTTGTCACCTATAAACAATGAGATTAATTGTTGTCCATTGGCTACATAGATTAGTACATTCACCAGTTCTTTGCGTTGCCTATATTCAAACAATCTTATTATTACCCATTAGCTAATGTCCTAGCACTCCGTCATCTATCGACAATGGTACATTAACTGTTGCCCATTGGCTGCATTGATAGAATGAAAGGTGCAAAAGTGACAGTTTTGTTAACATCAATGGTAATTCATATTTTCAACACAAACATGCAGGGCAAGGGGCTATAAAGCTAGCCGAGCCAAGTTGTGCAGGGCTGTCACTTTTGTTACTACCACTGGTAAGTCATACTTTCAACACAAATGAGGAAGGGAATTATCAAGTTAGCCGAACCAGCTTGCACTTGGCTCAATAACGATAATGAGCCAAATTGAACTTTTTAATAATGGCTTGCACTTAGGCACATGATGAGAAATAGACAGCTAGAAATTGAGATCACTAGAGAAGGCTCTCATCTGACTCAAGAATGATCTTCACACCGAATTCACAATTGCAAAGCCTTACTTGATTCTCTTTTGTGCTGCTGACTAAGTTGTGGAACTGGCCCAACTGGCAGTGTCCTTTGAACGGTTTCAGGAACGTCTTCCTCATTTATTTACGGTCAGACGTCATTTTCTTATATGCTCAATATTGCTCATGTAACGAAAAGGTGGGACAATTGCAGCACTTGTATAATCGTAGTCTGTGTACCCCCAATCTTGCTACTGCCCTTGGTTAATGATCATATCACTTGTCAGTTGTCACCTATAAACAATGAGATTAATTGTTGTCCATTGGCTACATAGATTAGTACATTCACCA
The DNA here is from genome assembly GCA_029747015.1 of Carnegiea gigantea. Taxonomy (NCBI): domain Eukaryota; kingdom Viridiplantae; phylum Streptophyta; class Magnoliopsida; order Caryophyllales; family Cactaceae; genus Carnegiea; species Carnegiea gigantea. The sequence goes on along the minus strand of JAKOGI010000270.1, from coordinate 111,333 downwards.
GTTCTTTGCGTTGCCTATATTCAAACAATCTTATTATTACCCATTAGCTAATGTCCTAGCACTCCGTCATCTATCGACAATGGTACATTAACTGTTGCCCATTGGCTGCATTGATAGAATGAAAGGTGCAAAAGTGACAGTTTTGTTAACATCAATGGTAATTCATATTTTCAACACAAACATGCAGGGCAAGGGGCTATAAAGCTAGCCGAGCCAAGTTGTGCAGGGCTGTCACTTTTGTTACTACCACTGGTAAGTCATACTTTCAACACAAATGAGGAAGGGAATTATCAAGTTAGCCGAACCAGGTTGTGCCGGGCTTGCACTTGGCTCAATAACGATAATGAGCCAATTTAGCCTTGAATTGAACTTTGACAACTTGACCAATTCGTTTTGTTAATGTACAACCTTAATCATTAATTCATTATTATGTAACCTTGTTTTAATTAACATCTTCTCTAAAGATAATAGCACCTCACCGACATACTTCTCTCTCTCATACAAGGAGTTTAGCGTCAGAACAGACAAAGAAACTTCAATATTCACACCCGTTGTTTAATGCGCAATCACTTTCCTTCCTGATGTTGACGGTCCTTGCCGGAGGAGGGGGGGGGGGGGGGGGGGGGGAGCCCTATGAACCTGAATTGTGAAGATTACCCCACCGCAACCCAGTACCAGACTTGATAAGTTTGCATTGTGTAGCAGCCTAGTTGGAATGGGCTCATAATCTCCCCCCCCCCCCCCCCCCCCCAAAAAAAAGCAGAGAGAAGGGAAAAAAAAGGTCTAGGAAGACTCCCCCGAATGCAATGCTTCTAAATATAGGCATATAGCTACAAGGGCTCCATTCTTCATGGGATGACCTTGTGGAGGTGGTCTCCAGACAGGAGGCAACAGCTGCAATGGAAGAACCTCCCTATTGCAGTTGCCGCTAAATCTAAAGTGACACCTCAGCCTCAGGAAGGCCAGCGTGAAAAATCTTCTCAAGAGAGGGCAGCAAAAGAAGCACACAGAATGGGAACATCAATAGTTTCACTATAATAGAACACTACTCTTCAGCTCAACACTATGCAACCCGATTTTTCACAAAATTCACCTCTGACACTAACCACTTGATACTAAGCCCTTCATGCCTTTAAGCATGATCAATGTTATGGAAACCGGGTAGCAACGAGGTGATGAACCCAAAAACGATCATCTGAATCTCTTTTAGAACACCCCACCATTGGTTGCCGCCTGCAACTCTTGCCTCAGGGGCAGCCTCATTTTCAGCTTCCTGATTTCCATTGGCAGGTTGGTTGTCATTTTCAGCTCCTGGCTGTCCATCTGTCATGTGGGAAAGCCAACATCAATTAGACACATAAGTTTCAACGCTAAGGAAGACGAAGGGAAACATCATCTGATGGAGTAACACTTGAACTTCTGATGAAGTGAATGAAGCTCTTAATAATGTAAAACTGTACATCCCCCCCCCCCCCAAAAAAAAAGGATTAACAAAAATTTTGTTCAGGGACAACCTATGTCTTCATGGTATCTTGGCTTCTTGCCCATTCCCAGTGGCATAGCCTAGATGCATTACCTCAATTTACCCATCCCAACTAACTTGATCAATAGAAAGCCCCCATACATGAATTTAACGTATAAACAATAACCCAACAATTACCCCTTACTAAACTGTTTTTAGGCAAATGCTCATAATTTGTAAAAATTAATGCACTGGTTAAACTTTCAATCATGATAAGAATAATAAGATACCTAGGACATAATGTACTACTGACTCAGTTCTAACCACAAGTGCAACCTCATTGGCAGGTCAAATGTAAAATTGACCTCATACAGATATGATTTATTAAGGCTGCCGCATGTCTCCTTACATTATCAAAGTGGAACTTCAAATCTAAAGAAAAAGTATTTTCAATAATTGAAGTGACTTGCCATTCAAATCATTCACACAAACCAGCCAACTACTATAGATACAACAAATCTACAAGCTGAGATACCTCTTTTGAACAAAGATCTTTTCCTTTTTTCTTTTTGGCCCATGGACATACGAGATCAACTTTTCGGCCCATGAATATACTTGATCAAAAGTATCAGCATGCATACCCATACTTACCACTTCCACAATTATTTATTTCAATGTGGAGGTCCATTCACCAAACACTCGTGATATAAACGAACATAATTCTCATTACACTAATTGATCACATGACGAGCAACTACAAAGGCTAAACATTTGTTACTCAGAGCACGATCAATTTGCAATAAATCTATGTAAAGAAGTAATTTTCCAGCAGCTGCTCCAATGACGTTGCCATTCCCTTGTCTAATAACAGGCTCACCTCTAGCAGCAGGCCTTGGTGGCTGGGCTGGGGCAGCTGCTCCGTGCATAGCTTGTGAAAGCCATCGCATAAGAGGCATTAGAGCTCCAGTCTGGTATCTGCGGCATCCGTTACTAAAGGTTAGAGACATTTTTTTTAAAAATGAAATAAATGTTAAGAGACTAGGGGGCTACTAGAGCACTTGTTGATTTCACAGTTCTGACAGTTCTTTGTAAATACAGGACTAAATTTTCACAGTGATCATAGAACTCCAGTTCTCATCATCAGACAGTGGTCATCACCATAAACAAAACTTGATGATCATCAGAGGATCTTAATTAACGGCCAAGTTCAACCTTATGAAGAATCTATTCTACTGAGGTCCAAAAATGGCTCAAAGTTTTTGGCACATCGTATAATTACCTTCAGTACTTCCTACGTGATTCTGATGCGACACCAAGCAAAAAGCAATCTAAATACCATTTTCTCCGTCTCTCCTTTCCTGCTTGAGCAAACATGACCAAGCTAAAAGCATATGGAAAAAGCAATGCAATATCACAGAAAACTGGAGACTTCGTAACCTCTTTCAAGAAATAAGGCAGAAAAGATATGCTATATTCCGCACCCAACAAATAAAAACATCAACAGAGCCTTCTTAATTCAGCATGTAATACAGAAAGGATTGTATTTCCCAAAAGAGACCCTATAGTTTTCTATTCCAAGACAAATATGTGCGATAGCATGGAATTGTGAAGTTGACCAAAGAAAGGGCCAAGTGGATCACTAAAGCAGGAAGAGTTTCAAATTTCCTACATAAATCACTAATGCTTTGTTTACATGTTACAAACGAAGAGGAGGAGAAGCAAGAAAGAGAAGCCTCAACTATCTATATGCAAGTTCTGTTTCTTTGTCTACCCCATGTCCATCACTTGAAAAAATCCAAGCAATTAGCCTTCAATTTTCCCAAGCAGGAGAGAACGCAACACACAAAACATCCTAGCTCATCGAATCACGTAGTAAATAGATAATTTCCTCGTGCAGATATCTTACATCAAGATGCTTTGATGGAGGTCCATCCTCAAGGTCTAATAATGTTTCATTGATCCAAAATAATCAAGAAATCAACTCCAAAGTCACGGCCATGAGTCACTTGATGGAAAAGGCGCACGGTGATGCACCCGGGTTCTCATCCAGATTTTTACCCGGTTTTTGTTATCTTATTACATCAGCCTAAGGCACATTTTGGTGCCCGTTTTTTGGATGATTATCAAGTTCAGGATGTTAGCTTTTAAGTCCAATTGGTTTCATATCATTTGGAATTCAATTGGTTACTTAAAACAGTTCATCTCTTGAACCTGTCCGGATTGCACTGCAAAATGCACGGTTTTGGTTTTCTGGTTTGTTCAGGGGGCAAATGACGTCCAAATGCTACGGTTCCAATTGGAGGGCAAACTAGACATCTTGAGGTTTCCAACCATGTAAGAAACGTAGCAATTAGTCATCATTTGAAGTGTCAAGCATGCGTTGCAAGTTGAGGCAGAAACCGGGTAGGGGTTTGCTTAAGGTGGAAGACTGCCAACTAGGTCATTTTGAGCTGCTTGATAAACCACCACCCAGCCACTTGTGACAGAGACACGTGGAGCAAGTGAAACACCACCATTTTGCAAGCTCTCATTCGACCACTCAAGCATGACATGGCACACATGCATTTTTCAGTCCTTTTGAGGTGGCTAGCCGTGCACTCTTGCCTTCCTAGCTGGGAAATTGAGTCATTTACATTCCTTAATGCAAAGAAAAGGCTTAGGAAGATAAATTAAGTGCTTTGTAATATAAACTTTCAGCTTTGGTTTGTATTAGATTAAACCGTGTGCTAGGTAGTGATTAGCAAGCTTAATGACTTTCCTCCCTTGGAAGGAAAGCTCATTCGTGTATTGTCAAGACCATATAAGGCCTTGAGTGTTCATTTTGAAGGGAGGTTGATAATTCAGTTGAGAGCAAAGACTTTGTGTCTTGTGATTTCCTAAACACTTAACTTGCTTATCCTTAATTGTGGCCGATTAAGGTGGTGACCAAGTGAGTCTTGATCTTTGATTAGGTGGTGTATCTTATCCTAATCCAAGATTAAGGGCCCTAAGCTAAGTGATTAGTGGTGTATCTTATCTAATCATCTAACTTAGAACTATCCAAAAATTCATTAAACACACTTGAGTTCTTAAGCTAGCTCTTGGTTTCTCTCCTCTCAAACCGTGAGTTCCCTCTTGATCTTCTTAGTGTTTTGAACCCTCCTTTCTTTCCTCACTTCCTTTACTCCTTTGTTTACTCATCTCCACACAAAATCAAGACCAAGACAAAGCTAATTGCATCAGACTCCCATTAATCCTCAAAGCTACCTCAAACCGTGAAGAAGGAACTTCCTAGGCAAGCAAGGCAGCAAATTGGCACGGTCCCCCCGTGCCATCAAGCACGACCGTGCCCCCCGGCCGTGAGTGTTTGTTTGCTTTCTAGTATCCTTTGACGTGAGTTAACTTGGGTTTCTTCATTCCCTTGAAACTTACATCATGCTTGTACTTACAAATAGACAATTGACGCGAAAAACACCAGCAGTGCAAGCCTTTGTTTCGATCCCTCTTGGTTAAATATAAAGATCACAGCAGCCAACTTAACTATGAGCAGCAAGTCAAGCTGAAATGCAATCTGAAATCTGCGTACAACAATTTGTCTTTGTGGTGGAAGCTGTTGTGGTTGCTGCTGACCCACGTGGCTCTGTTCCGCATTCCCTGTTCCAGCCGCTGAGGCGATTGAGCTCCTGTTGTCGGTACACAAAAGGATTATTAGTATGTGCTCTATTGTTTCTCGTGCACGTCCGATACAGTTAGATCAACAGCTTAGTTCCATGAATGAGATGTGTTACTCATACACTTCATTTAGAGGGGCAGAAAGGGGACAGTGAGACAGTAAACCATCAAAAGAAAGTAAGACATTAAAGTTCTAGATTTTGTCGAACTTGATGCTTACCTAAAACAATTGAGCAATCCCCCCCCCCCAAAAAAAAAAGCCCTAAAATCATGTATATAGGCTTTACTTTGTTATCCATGAAAGGAGTTCACCACCAATACAATTAAAAAAATTTATTCATTCTATACAATTTTAATAACCTAAATGACTTCATTGCAAGCAATACATAGATTATGCAGCATGACACCAAAATGCCACATAATAGGCATTATGGCAGCCATGGGTCGCATAAAATACACTTTTATAGCCATCCAGAGTGGACCGAAGGAACCCCAGCTTTTTAGAATCAATAGGTTCAATAACTTCTGGAATATTTCTCAAAAATGTAAAAACTTTGGGTATGATTCTCCACTCTGCAGTTCCAAGAGGCTCAGCCATTGTACCAATGGAACCTTAGCGGACGTTTTAAATGCCCCACTAAAGCCTGATGGATTCATTGGCACCATCTAATGGGTTCAGAAGTTCGCTTCCAAAATGCAAAAAGAAGCTTTTATGGTGTTCAACTTTTTGAATAGTCAACAAGATCAAGTAGCCATTATTTGAGAGCTTCTTGGACATAATAAGCAAGATCAATGGAACCACATATATAACCTTCATTTTGGAGACCTAAGACGTTTGAGTTGTTTGAATACTCACTAGTCTATTTCTGAAATCTCTAGGGCATTTGAATGTCCTCCTAAAGAATTTCAACAACCATAGGAGCCTCATTGGCACTAACGTACACATTTTCAAGGCGACTTTTTAACGACACACGAATGGGTATCATGAGCATACAATACCCATTAAAGTATATAAAACGGAATTACAATGCCATAAGACATTGTACGTAGGAGCACATATACAACACTTGGCACATTCTCAAACTTTTGAGTCCTGAGAGGGTTTGGTAGCCCTCTTAGATTAAAAAAACTCGAGGTGTACAAAAGCGCAAAGGATCCAGCAGCCTTGGGCACGGGCTTCAAGGAAAAGGCATAGACTTTTTGAACAGGAGGTGCACTTGTATTCAAACATGCTTAAAAATCATCCCCAAACCATGTTTTGTCAAATAAGTTAGATGCTAGCATTAAACAAGTGATTAGCTACCAGTACAGACCATACCATAGCATCTCATATTGGATTTATCAATTTTGAAGACATTTTAGGAAGGAGAAAAAAAGAAGGAAATGATATTTGACAGCTTATTAGAGCAGAGAAAAAAGAAAGGAAGCATATTCTTTTCCTTCTTTCCATATTATTGGTAGCAACATATTTTTCATATATGTGTGTGTGTACATATGTGTGTGTGTGTGTACATATGTGTGTGTGTACGTGTGTGCGCACACACACACACACACACACACACACACACATGGAGAGAGACACACAAATAGATGTGTGTATATACATATATATATATATATGCATGTGCGCGTATGTATATATATATATATATGTGTGTGTGTGTGTGTGTGTATGTGTATATATATGTGCGTGTGTGCGTGTATAGAGAGAGAGGAGGGGGGGAACTAAGTAACTAAATAAATAAACAAATAGAGGGAAAGAAAGTGATGATTTAACCATGATATTATGCCTTCCCTTTTATCTTTACCCAATAACAGCACAACAACAAATGCAAAATCCGAACTGCGACGATGGAATTCATACTTTTAGGTATACATCAACGACGGCCCGTGTAGATCGGCTACCGGAAAAGTATGGGAAATGATTTGTCGACTAACTTGGTCTTTATTAGAACATTATACAAGCCTTTAACTACAGACTAACTCTCAATTAGATAATTAGGGTTCCTTAATTTAATAGATTATCGAAGCAATTCCATGCAATTGGATAAGAGTTTCTACTCAAAATTGAAGAATATAGCTAAGGTGGACGTTGAACTAAAGGTATTTGTATATTTCCATTGTGTCTGTTCCCTTCTCTCTCTCTCTCTCTCTCTCTCTCTCTCTCTCCTGTGACTTTTTTTCCAAAAAGGGCTGACCTGGGTTGCTTTGAGACTCTATCTGAGGCGCAAAAAAGCAAAGACTTTTGTGGGCTTAAAGAATGGACTTTTGTGCGTTTAAAGAGTGAGCTGGGCTTGACCCCTCGCAAGGCACAACAAGTTGGGCTTCGGGCTTTGTGATCCCAGCCGTGCCCTGAGTGGGGTTTTTTAAACACAGGTAGCTCTACATCCAAAATACCTTACAAGAATCTAAATTCCACTCTAAAAAATTTAAATAAGTACATTGGTTTCATCGGCATCATTTTGTAGGTTTTATAGTGCAATACCAGATTGCCAAAAAATAAAAAATTGTAGCACAGAGTACTCTGAACTATGTAGAATGGACATTACATATTGTAGAGCATCTTGAGAGATTGATAGGAGCTGATATTCAACAGTTGACAAGGTTTCGGAAAATTTTCTAAGAATCACACAAATTGTGCATAAATGGCTTCATGTTAGATGTATTTAGAGGCTCTATCAACTTCCACACCTAAACCTCCTTAAGATGTTCCATGTATCCATCTAAATAGTTATAATGAGTGGTGCCATCATAGGCACACACCTTAAAGTCCTTAACATGTGCATTCTCTTGGTACATGATACTCTCCAAAGTATCTAAACGGTTTTAAAACACATTAAAAGTTTTGCAGGGAGAGTACACACATATTCACCGTTTAACAACTTCCCAACTTCCAAGAATCCAAAACCCATGTATCAGGCTTGCTCCCGAAGGCTTAGTCTAAACAGTACGTCTCACTGATGCGCAAGACTTTACCTTCATAGCCTTACACTTCAGCAGAATCATTATGAACAAGTTCTGCACATGATTCCATAGTACCCCTTTCATTTCAAAATGATAGATCTATTTGACTTCTTAATTTTCAGTTTCCAAATAATATAAATTTTAGGCAGTTGTGCATTAAATAGGCAAACTGATAGGATATTTAGCAAAATCAATTCAAACAATGCCAAGATTTTAAATGGAAAATCGCAAACAACCTGCACTCAAAATAGCAGCAAACTCATTGAGCCTTTGAGTCAATACTTACGTGGGAGTACTGTATGTAAGAGGAATGAGAGTATTGGTTCGAATTCCAGCAACGGTTCCCATAAAAGGAAGAACTGGTACAGCATAAATGCCTGGTCCATGGTTCATATCCTCTGGATTCTGTGCAGAAACAACAGCTGGAACTAGCATGGGGTACATGATTGGTAACTTGTTGACATCACCATGTTGTAATGGTGAGAAATGCAGGAAGGTTGGTATCTGATACACATCAAACACCAAATGAGAAAACTAAACAGCAGATTCACGGAGAGCTGTTACAGGAAGCAATGGAACCATGATATCATCAATAAGAAACATAGCAACAGGCTCGGCACAAGAAGTTCCACTTTTAGGATCTGTTTTATTTGAATGACGATGGACCCAGACCTTGGAGAATTAATCTTCCTAAAAATATCAGATGTAAAATTTTCCATCAGAAGTTCATCTTGTCTGCCAAAAGTTACTCCTAAAATGTTGAGGGTAGATTGGGTTTTATTGCTTCATTCCGATAAATGGGAGGGCACATAAATTCCGTTCCTTGGATGCCACTATTTTCTAACCCATACAGCAAAATGCTCACTTCCTAATGTCTCCCTTCAAACCGAACAGAGCCTGCAATCTGCCATACTTCGAAAATGATATCATTTACAGTTACTCATGTTAAAGTAACTTTAATTTATGCTCAAAAACTAAAAACGTCTAAAATATTGAAAACCATGCGCCTCTCACCGTTAATCAGACTACCAATGTCTTGCAAGAAACTCCCCAATTTCAGAGCACCAAACATTTACACACCAAACATCAGATTAATCTAGGAAAGTACAAAATATTCTTTGGTTTCTCTCAACGGCATAATCAAATAAAGGAAGGACAGAAAATTATTCCAGCAGTTACATTGCAACATCAAACCAGGAAACATCCCAAAAGACAAAATTAGACAATTATGATAGGTTTATGGAACAAATTAACAGGAAAGATAGAATCGAAACCCTAGTGCCGGAAATTCAGATTAAAACGACAATAAATGCGGAGAAAAATGCATCAGGAGATGGCGAAGACAAACCTGAGGGTTCTTGGAAGCGTTGCAGATGCCGGTGGAATTCAACGGCGGAGCATTGGAGACGGTGGAGGACTGATTATCGGAAGTTTCCGCCATTGGGGTTTTGAAAGAAGCTACTGATCGTATTAAACTACGGATCCATCGATTTCCCTCTTTAAATCTGAAAGACAAGGTGAAGTGGGGAAAAAAAAAAAAAAAAAAAAAAGGTAGGCGACAAGCAGCAACGAGTGAAGTGTCAGCGCGCCAGTGGAACGATGCCACGTAAGCCACTAGAAATACACCATGGACTTGCTTTTTATGCTTTTTTTTCTTTTTTTTTTTTGGGGGAAAGAAAGGATAATTATATTATTTCATGAAAACATCATGCAAAGGCAAAGCTACTAATAAAACCAAGCAAAACATAGTAGCCTACAAATCGAAACCAGCCACCAACTAAAAAAAATCTAGATGGGTGGATACCAAAACAAAGCCGATAACTTCAAGCATACACAGATAAATACTTACCCTAGTCAGGCTGCAAACCAGACCATCCACCTAATCAGTAGTAGCAGCTCCACACTCATTCTCATGATCGTCAATTTGTTGAGCATAGTAATAAATTTCATGATCAAGTTCAAGGGCAGTACGAAGAGAGTCTGGTGGCTCCGCATGAATGACAAGAACATCCCTTTGGTCCTTGCACTGCAGTGCCAATACTGCAGCAACGAGATTCACAGGACGTTGCGCATAATCTAAGTGTACTTGCCATTACCTATGAAACAGTTCCATAATCTCAGGAATAAGGTTCGTCAAGTATGATCTGCAATACAGGTCTATCTTCGGGACTGCCATCTGGTACTCCCATGCTTGGAGTAAGATATCACGCAAAGTACATAACTGAATTTTCAGCATACATGGGGAAATAATCTTACGGGTAATCTCCAAAAACCAATTAAAATCAGCAGCCTGAATCACTGCATCACCAATGGCGAACATCCGATCATCACTTTGATAAGCATCAATATTGATTTTGAAGGCTGATTGATGCGAAGGCTTCCACGAAATGATACATTTCTCTGTATTATATAGATGATCCTGCATTTTAGAAACATCAGTGATATCCCAAATAATTTTTTTCCAGACCAATTTAGTAACCAAACACATCTTGTCAAACACACATCTATTCCTACAAAACCAAATATGCCACATAATAACAGCAAAATATTAGGGCCAATGTGGTGACAATGTGAAAGACGGATTAAATCGAATCCACTCTAGCCACTCCAGGCTAAAAAAGAGTTCATAATCCTTAGCATTTGACTGCGGGAGGAATTTGGTCCAAGGTACACTAGCAAAAGGACAGTCCCTAAATAAATGCATATGATACTCTGTGTCATGTCCACAAACAACACATCGAGGAAGTAGTGTTGGGAGAAAGCGAGCTAAACAAGCAGCCACAGGAAGCGATTTATGGTAGAGATGCCAAAGATGGAATTTCATTTTGGCAGGAAGTGTCACCTGCCAAATGAATTGAGCTATAGAATTAGGCTGAATAGGTAGAGGAGATAATGTTTCATAAGCCCTAAAAATGGAAAAAGGAGCATACGACCCAGTAGTCCAAATCATTACATCATCCTGTGAAGAATCAGCTGAAATAGGACATTTAAGAATACTAGTAAGCAGAGGTAGAGGAACCCATTGGTGAAGTTTGCCAACATCCTATTTACCATCATATATAAAACCATTAACATGCAAATGAGAGCTACAAGCAGGGGGAATCAGATGCAATTTGAATAGCAAGTGTCCCAGAGGGTAACCACTTATCATACCAAAAGGAAGTATTTCGTCCCAGAGGGTAACCACTTATCATACCAAAAGGAAGTGTTTCGACCATTACCAATTCGAATGCACAAATTTTGAATAAATTTATCTTTAATGCTTAACAAGGTTTTCCAAAACGGGGAATAATGAGATTTGGGCTCTACAACCTGAAGATCCGACTTATATAAATACTTGGCCCAGACTAATTCAACCCAAGGAACCTTTCTTTTTTGGTAGCATACCCATAATAACTTTAAAAGAAAGACCTTATTCCATTGGGGCAAATTTCTAGTACTCAAACCCTATAACGAGAAGGCAAACAGATGGTTTTCCAACTAACTTGTGCTAAATATTGAGAATCTCCTTTTTTATTCCATAAAAACCTTCTCATGATTTTTTTCATACCACTAATAACATTGGTAGGAAGTAGACTGGTTTGCATATGATAAACCGTAAGAGAGTTAAGGACTGATTTAATAAGAGTAACACGCCCAGCAAAATTAGTAAAATGTGTTTGCCATCCTACTAATTGTTTGTTAAACTTATTTATTAAGTCTTCATAGTCAATCAGTTTAGGCTTGTGAGTTACAAGAGGAATTCCAAGGTATTTGCCAAATGATGTTGAAGCTAGGATATGCACAGAATGAGAAAGGACCCTCCTAAGTTTATGATGAAGAGTCTTAGGGAAAATAAAACGAGATTTAAGAATATCGATATGCAATCCCGAAGTAGCCCCAAATCTTTTCAATGTGGAGACCATATTTCCAAGATTGTCAAGGGTGGCCACACCAAACAACACAACATTATCTGCATAAAAAGGATGAGATACTTGGAATTGATGAAGTTTAAATGGAATCCAATGATGCAGAGATACCTCATTCTTAATAAGATAAGAAAGCCGCTCCCTACATAACACAAAAATATATGGGGACAGAGGATCACCTTATCTAATACCTCGAGATGGGCGAAAACTAGGTCCAGGTTGTCTATTCCATAGTACTTGTATCGTGACCGATGTGATACAACCCATAATAACCTTTTCAATTTTGGGGGGGAAACCAAAGAAATCCAATGTATCATCAATGAAAGACCATTCTAAGTCATAAGCTTTGGAAAGATCAACTTTGATGGCCATAGGTTTAACTTTATTACGATTCTTCGCAATTGAATGAGCTATTTCTTTAACCAAAATGATATTATCCGTAATATTCCAGCCTGGCACAAAATTTGATTGAGTACAACTAATACACTCATTTAAAAAAGGCTTAATCCTATTAACAATTAGCTTCGAGATAAGTTTATAAGAAGTATTACATAAACTAATAGGCCTAAAATCAACAACACGTTCCACAACTTCTTTTTGGGGAATAAGAGACAAAAAGGTAACATTCTCATGAACTAATTCCTCAGGGTGAAGCATAATACGATTAACAAAATCAAGTAGTGAATGTTGGATCACCTCCCACCCACACTTAAAGAAATGGGCCTGGATGTCATCTGAGCCCCGAGCTTTATACAAATTCATTGAGAACAAAGCCTTCTTAACCTCTTCCATTAAAAACGGGGTGTCCAACTGGGCTTTATTTGTAAAAAGCTTTTAGGAAGGGTGTGCCCAAGTCCAACTAATCACAACAAGCCACAGATTCGAAAAATTAAGTAAAATGTGTAGAGACATGATTAGCAATTGCAGAAGGTTCTTTAATCCAAATACCATGATCATCTTTAAGCATGGTAGGATACTTCTTAGCATGATGAACTTTAACAAGCATATGAAAATATCTGGTATTAAGATTCTTATATAGAAAGTTGCATATCCTAGCACGTTGAGCCCATATAGTATTTTCCAAGCTATTCAGATGATTATATAAGGATATTGACTCAGTTTGGAGGTTTTCAAGAAAAGGACTAAGCCCAACACACAACGTCCTCTGAATACATGCTAATCTTGCTCGAATTCTTCTTTTCTTAGCACTAACATTTCCAAACACTATTTTATGCCACTTAGGAGCACTATCACGAAATATCTTAATGTTTTGAAGAAACGGCCGACTAGGATGCCAACAATGGTTGAAAAAATTCTCAAAATCGGGATGCTGAGTCCATGCAATACGTACTCTAAAAGGATGAGTAACCTTAGGAAGGTTTGGAAATAAATCAACAAGTATAGGACAATGATCTGAATATAATTTGGGCAAATGAATTACTTGAGTGTGGGGATAGATTTGTAACCAGCTCGGATTGGCTAGTGCACGGTTAAGACATTCTTGGATCCGATCAACACCTGGGCGACGGTTTTCCCAAGTATACATGGTACTAGAGAAACCCAAGTCAACAAGGGATGTGGCATCAACAAAATTCAAAAAGGCGTGACAATGAGCCAAGCGAAAATGCCTACCTCCGTTCTTTTCATTCTTAGATGTAACAGTATTCCACCATCCATGGGTGTTGCGATGGAGGTGGATCCTAGGCAAGGTGTTGCAGAAATGAGGCCTTGCTGAGGAAGAGCTAGGTGCATGAAGGTCCGAAAGAACCACTTCCGGATCATCAGCCCAAACGTAACTAGACTATAAAATAAAGAAGGTTTAGTCGAAATAAAATCAATTGTTTGCATCAACAACTTCCAGAAATACCACAAACCCCCAAGACGACTCATGGGCTCGACAAAGTGGAAATTTGAAAAACCAAACTGATCTTTCATCCTTCAAACGACCTCATTAGGCAAAGGAGTTTCAAGAAGTATGAGGAAAGTGTGTTGATGTTCTCAAATTAAATCTAGTAAGAAAGTAAAGAAATTCGCTGATGAGCTTCTTCTAACATTCCAAATTAAAACCCTACGTGCATGACTATGCATTGACATCGGAGATGAACAATAGGGGAGTAATCTTGCGCCCCCTCCGAGAGTAAGTTTGTAGTTACGGACGCATCGATAACTGATACAACTGAGACCATGGGTTCTGAGGGTTCAAGACAAGCATGCTCAGCAGTGTGATCGAGACTCGAACCCGAGGCTTCTGAAATGGATCATACCTACTTCGTCCCCATGCTCTTCGATGTTTCTGATGTTGAATTCCCTAGAGGGAGATCGAAACCCCAGAATTTTGGGTTCGGGGAAGAGCCAAGCTTGTGGTTGAATGATATGCTGGGTCAAGATTGCCTGCCTCATCAGGTAGTCGAGTGCTCCTGAATTGGGCAGTTGATCTCCAGAACTGGTTCGGCAAGAAAAGGCCAAAGAGTTGGAGGTGGGAATGTGGGAAACAAGTTTAGAGTAGAAGGGTTCAGCCTCTGCACTAGAATTGGTGGAATCAGTGCACGCATAGGGAAGATCGGTAATGGTGAAAGATCGAAAGAAGGAGTCACTCGCACTAGAAGTGGCAGGCTTGGAAGAAGGTGTGATGAAACCGAGTAGGTCACCGCCACTGCATGCAAAGATGGGGCTGGGAACGAGAAGGGCATTGATCCGAGATTGCTGAACAAAGGATGGGCCACCTCCTTCAGTTGCTTGCACAGTCGAAGGGGAAGATTTTTCATGATGGTTGGAAAGGGCTTATCAGCAAAGAAGATAAGCGTGTAGGAATAACAGGTAAATCTGGGACATACCTTAAATCAGGAGAGGGAACGTTTGGTTTACCTACATTGGCACTTAAACACGATTCATGACTATGATTAGGATCTGTAGCCAGGAAAACATCAGCATGAGGGTGAACAGTGAATTGCATGCTTCGTAATTGGCCAGTTGATGAGTGATTTTCATGCTCCACCATGCAGTGGTCATTAACTGTATTAAGCAAGCCAGCAGCACCCTCCAAATCCAATTTATCAGATATGCTAGGACCTAAATCATTAAGGGCTTGGAAGGAATTTCATAATGAAAAGGCCCGAGTGCTAGTGGGCTGCTTTGTGGTCCCTAGTCTATTCTGTCCATGTCTTAACTCACCAACCCCATGGACTAGAATCCCTTTTCCTTTATCAAGAGGACAGTGTTTTAGGCCAGATGCCACCAAATTTGCATCAACTTTATGCAAAGCACTGAATGGGCCTTTGGAAACATTAAGTTGGCCCATCTGAAACCTGGGTTAGTTTGCTTTTCTTTTTGGCTGCAACGACAACCTAATTGCCATGGGGAGAGTCGTTAGGCATATCATTCATATTAGCCACACTTGTCGCTAAAGGCATAAGAGGGGCCCATCATTGTGCGAATATGATAAGATTTTAAGTGAAGTGGATGACCTACCACTACCAACCTGAGTTTGACCTACTGATTTAGTAGCATGGATGGATGAGTTTGCAAATAGCCAACAATGCCACAATTCATACATAACATATCAAGATTTTCATACTCAACCTATTGGCAGCCATTTACCACCTATACCCGAGATATTAGTGGTTTGGAAAGCAAAATTTCAATACAAACCCGTACATATATTGCCCTACTAACTGAATCGGTAATAAAATCAACTTTAATTGGAGTACGTACAAGTTTTGCTATATCAAATAAAGCTAACTTATTAAAATATTCAACTGGAAGTTCAGGAAATGGGACCCATACTAACATTGATGTAAACGGATTCTGAGAGGGCTAAAAATTTGGTTTCCATGATGTGAGCATTAGATAATGACAAAAAAGAAACCAAGGACGACCATGCATAATACGGTCATAATCAGTTTAGAGATCAAATTTAAACAAGAATATGTGGCGACCAATATCAATTATGTGTAGTTTACCTTGAGGTTTCCATAATAAAGGAAGGTGCTGAGAATGCACTTCATACCTGACAGTTGATCCAAAAACCTTCCCCATCAAAATTTTACTCCATGGACCCCATATTAGGCATAGTTGATTTGGCAAGAAACAAACCTTGAGATGAGTATCTAGAACCAATGTTTCCTCCTCCAACTCTTCCTGTAGCTGTTTGACAATGGATGACACTGTAGGAAAGCAATGAGGATCCCCTTAGACAATATCCTAAAAAGAAGCCTTAGGACGGTCAAATGGTGAGTCAGATGGAGTTTCCACCTCCATAGAATTCACCTCTGGCACCACCGAATGCATAGGCTTGGATTGAGTGATAATCTCTAAATGCGTCTGATTAGGAGGATCAGGTGGTTTAGTAGCATAGGGTGAAACTACTGGTGAGTTAGATGGCGGACCGCTTTTGAATTCCATTCTGCTCTTGTTAAGTTACATACATTTGATAAGAATCTTTCTTGTTGATAGTAGCTTTTATGTGTTCCCTATCTCTAAATTCTCTATCTTTGGGCTGACAAAAATTCAAGTCTGGGTTGATTCAAATTCGGATAAATCGGACATTCAAATAGAAACTTCATACTCGGACTCTATACAGATTATAAATCGGACACTCTGGTCAGACTCAGACCCGAACCCCAATGTCCGATGTCTGGATATGAAGTCCGAATTTGTGATATGATTTTTAGACATTCCGATCGAAATTTTGTATGACCCAACCCGAACTCGAAACCGATTTTTCAATATCCGAACCAGGTTGTCCAAAGTTTTTTGTAAAATTTTTTAGAAAACTTGGACTAAAATTTATATATAAAAGTAGTTGTCTGATGTTCGAATGCGATTGTCTGATCCTTCGAATTTGTTCGAACCCGAAATGGTTCAAAAATTCGGACAACCTGAACCTAAATGCTCAAACCCAAACCTGACCCAGATTCAAATTCGGACATGACTGGTTGTCCGAATTTTAAAGTAGGACATAAATTTTGTGACCATATTTCGTTTTTCGGATCGGACAGATTTTTGCCAGCCCTACTGTCTATTCCCCCCCCCAAAGCAAAGGGATTATACTATATTTCTGTCAATGAACTCATACATCTCCATCCATGTCTGTTCAACAATCCGATCTGTCCCATCAATAGATCATAACCTAGACCAAATAACAAGAGTTGCCAACTGGCTAGATCATCAGCAATACCATTACTCCCTGGTTAACATATGTTCACGAAATGAAACTAAATGACAACGAGAAATTCAAAATGTCAGAGGCAACGAAGCAACAAAACTATCACATAGTTTTTGGTCCTGAATTTTTGGCTGACAATTAGACAATCGCTTTCAACAATCAAATTATCAAGGTATGTCTCCTTAGCAGTTGGCACATTGTTGTCCAAATAGCAAGACTTAGGGCCTATTCTTTTTGTTGGTAAATCTTTTTACCAGCTTTAACCAACTTCTACTAATTTTTATCAATTTTTACCAACTTTAACCAAAAATTCTAATTCTTTCCAACTTCTATCAACTTTTTTCAACTCGTACCAATCTCTTTCAAAATTTCTTATAGAAATCCCCATTCATTTACATTTCTTATTGACATCTTCCAACTTCTACCAACTTATACCAACTTCTTCCAATCTTTCCCAATCTTAACCAACTTCTACCAATCATTTCAAAAAAATTCCATCACTAATTCTACCAACTTCTATAAACTTTTACCAATCTTTACCAATTTCACCTCTTTACCAACGAAAAGAACAGACCCTTAGCCTTTTCAATTTTAGGACATGAGAGCTATGTACTTTGTTTATTCTCGGAAAGGACAATGTCGCCATTGCCATTGCAAACCACAAATCCTTAGCCACCACCTATAGCCCCAACACACCAGTGTCAAAGTTCAACTTCAGCATACCCATAGGAGGAGGACGTCAAGTACATGGGTGAATCACCTATATGAGGAGGACGCCAAGTACATGGGCGAATCACCCTCTGGACTTCCTCCCTCACTAGCAACTCCCTGTAGGCCTTGACAAAAGTTATGGCATGATCACTCAACATAACCAAGTTCTGGTCTCTACAACGAAATATGCATCGACTCCTTACATTCCAACATTCCCAGGGCACTGCCACAAGGTCACCAACTGCCTTAGCCTCTAGTTATTTCGTCATTGCCTCCATGCAGTCTGGCAGCAATATGAATTTACAGTCCTAAAGACTACAATCAAAAATTTGAGCTACCAAGGGATGCCTGAGAAGAGCATGGTATCAGATTCCTCCATGTAACCCTTTATACTGCACTTCATATCAAAAGAAGAGAGGCATTTCGTAATATTAGCACTACATGAGAGAACCCCCACACACATATGCTAAGCGAAAAGCTTAATCTATGGTGGGATTTTAAGACTCTAAATCAACCTCCACATTTCTGAACAGCCCCTTGATGAACCACTATGATGCAACCTCTTCCTATTCGTAATAATGCAATATGCTAACTTAATAGGAAAAGACCACTTGAATTTATGGTGCCATAGTAGCTTGTCACTTGGCCCTAACACAGGAGAATATTATGACTTCATTCACATCGCATGGTAAAAACAACTATCTAATATGCCCCTCCTGCAAAGATCTATGTTCAAATCAATCAACTCTAATACAGTCTGCACTTATGATAAAATAGGTTGGGGAGATAGGCTGCAGAATCCATCTGCTCTCTTAGATATTGAGCAAAGCACTATCACCCATAAGCAATCTACTACCTTAAACAATAATATCCTTCATCCCAAGGATGTTGCACTAAGTGAAGCGGCCTCAGTCCCACTGAGCACCAAGTGAAGCGGCCTCAGTCCCACAACAATGTTGAATACATTATCATT
>JAKOGI010000270.1:40000-87500 GCA_029747015.1 Carnegiea gigantea | reverse complement strand
TTATTAATAATGACATGATCACCATCACTATCCGAATAATTGCTATAAGCTCATTACATTATTAGTATTAACGTCATTAGAAATTATTGATCTTCCTCACCCTTCTTCTTCTTCTTCTTCTTCTTCTTCTTATTATTATTATTATGATTGTGGCTATCCTTGTCATGACTTTTAACGATATTATTATGGCTATTGTATTTCTCTTTAACGAATCACCGTTAGCCATTAAACTTTAGTTTGTGATACGTTTTACGGCGGTTTCGTGAACTTGGTCTCATGTTCTCATAGAGTCCCAATCATACAATTATCATTAGCGAAATAAAACCACAAAGGCACATTATATTAGTAGCTCCAAATCCACAAAGCTACTTATTCCTTTTTTTCTTCTTTGATAACAAAATCTTAGAATCTCACTGAACCCCCACCATTCTTCTCTCTCGCTCATCCTCACTTGGAAAATTAAATCTTGTCATGCACGTACACAACAATCTAATACATATGTTATATCTCTTTATTTTCATTTGATTATCCCCAAAGATTTGCTTAAACACTATTAAAGCAACCCAATTAAACTCAAGCTTCATCCAACATCTCACCCTAAATCACCAAGTCACAACAAACATGCACACACCCAATTTGCAAAATTTTAACATCAATCCTTATTAATTTTATTCAAATATTCTATATAATTCACTTAGAACCACCAAATCACCCATGATCAAGCTTGTAT
Source organism: Carnegiea gigantea (assembly GCA_029747015.1). Classification (NCBI taxonomy): domain Eukaryota; kingdom Viridiplantae; phylum Streptophyta; class Magnoliopsida; order Caryophyllales; family Cactaceae; genus Carnegiea; species Carnegiea gigantea. Next base: position 86,770 of record JAKOGI010000270.1, on the reverse strand, counting down.
TTCTTATATTCAACCACATCCTTTGTCACCAAGTTATGATCATAAATTAACACACACATTAATCTTATATATTTTTATACATACATCTCTATTTAATCATCCACTAGTTCATTTAAACATTAATAACTCAACAAGATTAACTTAAACATTATTTAAACCCTAAACCCTAATCCTTCCATCTCATAATCACAACTCCTCTATCCAACATGGTTTTTACTTTGATTTCATTCTAGTAGGCACTAAAATCATCTCAACATCATCAAAATAACATCAACAAGCCCAATCTTAACACCAAATATCACTCTTCCTCACTACCATGTGCATTCTCAATCTCAGTTTATCCCTTTAATTCCACAACCATCATTCAAGAAAATCATAAATTGACATTCACCAAGGTTAAATACATCATTTAATACAAACATTTATCATTAACAAATGAAACTCAAATTTATGGGGTTAGGGTTCACACCTTTCACCCATTTGAATTCACTCAAAGAGATGAAGAAAGAGGGCGGTTGGTGGTGGCACTAGCGGCGAGTACCGGCGGCGGCGGTGGTGTGGCGTCGAACGGCTGATGACCGACGCATGGAGGAAGCAAAGAAGAGCAAAGAAGGAGGGGCAAAACAGAGCAGGGGTGTTTCGGGCTGGGGAAATAGGGGGGTTTTTTGGGGTTTTGTTTTTCTTTGTTATGTGATTTTTGTTTTTGGCTTGGTAATTTGAATTTTAACTAATTCTTTCCCTTTTTTTGTTGTTTCCCCTTTAATTTATTAACACCTAATGTTTTCTATACTTTTCCCATCTTTATCCACCCCTTCTATTATTATTATTATTATTATTATTATTATTATTATTATTATTATTATTATTATTATTATTATTATTATTTCTTTATTTATTATATATTATTTTTTCCATTCATTATATATGTATATATGTGGGAAAATTGCATTAATATTTTTCGCTAGAGTTAATAAATTTAAATTTTACATCTTTTAGATGTAAATTTGTAAGAAGACATTCTCCTTTTCTTTTTATTATTATTATTATTACATTATTACTATATTTGTTCGTTTATTATTTATCCACTCATTTATTATTATTAATACTTTACAAATTAGCCCTTTGACAATTAGACTAATTTTTATTATGCGGGCATTCAAATATTTATTAGCACTTGAATGAATTATTTAGGAGCCTTACGAGATCCATTTTGAGGCCACCTCGTCGTTTCAACCTGCGATGCACAAATATATATACATGTACATAAAATGCTAAATTGAAATGCGGCGCCCAACTTGATTAATTGTGATTAAGATAGTTTGAACTAATTAGCATGAATCTTAGGTTCAGGCCGTTACAGTATTCCCCCCTTAAAATAAGTTTCGTCCTCGAAACTTGCAGTTGAAAAGAAACATTATTCGTACCTCAAATAGGTACGGGTACTTGCTTCTCATGTCCTCGTCGGTTTCCCATGTAGCCTCTGTTGAGTTATGGTTGGTCCACAAAACTTTAACCAGATGAATGCTTTTGTTTTAAAGTTGCTTAACTCTTTAGTCTAATATTTGTACGGGATGCTCCTCGTAAATTAGGTTATCAGCGACTTCTACTGGCTCTGCTATGATGATATGATTTGGATCTGGAATATATTTTCGGAGCTGTGAAATGTGAAAAACGTTGTGAACATGCTCAGGTTCTATGGGTAAATCCAACCTATAAGCCACAGGGTTTAGTTTCTCAATAATTTCATAAGGCCTGATATATCTAAGGCTTACTTTGCCCCTGAGGTTGAATCTTCTAACTCCTTTAATGGGGGACACTTTTAAAAGCATTTTATCTCCCACTTGAAAGACTAATGGTCTTCTCCTTTTGTCTGCATAGCTTTTCTGTCTGCTTTGGGCCGCTTTGATATATTCTTGAATTTTTCTTATCATTTTAGTGGTCTCTTGAATCAGCTCAAACCCTAAGGTCAATGCCTCATCAAGCTCACTCCAATACAACGAAGTTCTACACTTTCTTTCATATAGTGCTTCAAAAGGGGCCATCTTAATGGTGGATTAATAGCTGTTATTACAAGAGAACTCCACCAATGGTAAATAGTCTTCCAACTTTCCTTGGAAGTCAAGCACACATACCCCAAGCATATCTTCCAGAATTTGATTTACCCTCTCAGTTTGTCCATTAGTCTCAGAATGCTATGAACTGCTAAAATTTAACTTGGTGCCATAAACTTTTTGCAGAGCTTGCCAAAATCGAGCCTAGAACCTTTGATCTCGATCAGACACTATATCCTTTGGTATGTCATGCAGTCAAACTGTTTCCTTGACATATAGTTGTGCCAGTTTCTCTACACCCCAAGTGTCATGAATTGGTACAAAATGGGCAGATTTCGTGAGTCTATCCACAATGACCTACATAATATTCTTCTTTGAAGCAGAAAGGGGCAATCCCATAATAAAATCCATTGAACTTGAATCCCATTTTCAGGTAAGAATTTCTAAAGGCCTCAATTCGCCCACAGGGTGCTGGTGTTCAGGTTTTACCTTTTGACATGTCAAACACTTATCTACATACTTTGCAATCTCACTCTTCATGTTTTCCCACCAGAAAAATTACCTCAGATCTTGTTCCTCCTGGGTGCACTGAGTATCAAGTATTATGGGCTTATTCTAGAATCCTTCTCTTCAACTTCTCTTTATTGGGCACGCACAGTCTGTTGTGAAACCTCAAGATTCCATCTTCATGTATTACAAAACCAGGCGACTTCCCTTGTGCAACATTACATCTAAGCTTCTCTAACCTTACATCATCTTTTGACTTGCTTTAATTTCTTTTATTATAGAAGGTTGAACCTCTAGTGCTGTTAATAACCCATTTATGTATCTCGGTAGCACAAGATCGATACCCATAGTTCGAAAGTCCCTTAAAATGTTAGGTTGGGTATTTAGTATTATGTTTAACCCATGTTGGGTCTTCCTACTGAGCGCATCTGCTACTACATTTGCCTTTTCGGGATGATATTGAATTTATAAGTCGTAATCCTTTAGCAACTCCAACCATTGTTGTTGTCTTAAGTTGATCTCTTTCTGAGTAAATATATACTTCAGGCTTTGGTGGTCAGTGTAAATCTTGCACGACACTCCATACAAGTAGTGTCACTAGATTTTTAAGGCAAAAACTACCACATCTAACTCCAAATCATGAGTAGGGTAGTTCTTGTCATAAGGTTTGAGTTGCCTAGAGGCTAGGCTATTACCTTATCATCCTACATGAAGACACAGCCTAACCCATTCTTAGAAGCATCACTATAAATAGTGTACTCTTTTTCTTCTTCAGGCAAGGTAAGGATCGACGCTATTGTTAAGCGTCTTTTTAGTTTTTGAAATGCCTCTTCACATTTGTCTGACCACTCAAATTTAGTGGTTTTGTTCAATAGGTTCGTCAGTGGAGATGTAATCTTTGAGAAATCCTTCACAAACCTTCTATAATATCCTGCCAAACCCAGAAAACTTCTTACTTCTTTCACATTGGTGGGCCTAGGCCATTCGATAATCGCGTTTATTCTCTGAGGATCAACTTTGATTCCCTCCTTAGTAACTATATGCCCAAAAAATGTCACTTCGGTTAACCAGAACTCACACCTTTTCAATTTAGCATATAACTGATGTTCCCTTAATGTTTGTAACACAGTCCTCAAATGATCCGCATGTCCCTCCTTGTCCTTAGAGTATATCAGAATATCATCCATGAAAACCACCATAAATTTATCCAAATAAGGTTTGAAAATCTTATTCATGAGATCCATGAATGCAGCCGGAGCATTTGTTAGCCCAAAAGGCATCACAGTAAACTCATAGTAGTCGTATCTAGTCCTGAAGGCTATTTTGGGAATATCTTCTGGCTTAATTCTAAGCTGATGATAGCTAGACTTCAAATCAATCTTTGAAAATACCATAACTCCTTGCAACTGATCAAATAGACTATCTATCTGAGGCAAAGGGTACTTATTCTTAATGGTTATTTTATTTTACTCTCGATAATTTATACACAACCTTAAGATTCCATCCTTTTTCTTCACAAACAATACTGGAGTTCCGTAGAAACACTCGGCCTAATAAATCCTTTTTGCAATAACTCGTCCAACTGGGTTTTCAACTCCTTGAGTTCAGTTGGTGCCATCCTATATGAGGCTTTTGAAATAGACTGTGCACTAGGAATTAACTCAATCTCAAAATCAATCTCCCTTTGAGGAGGTAGACCTGGTAACTCCTCATAGAAAACATCAGAAAATTCACAAACTATACGAATATTTTCTATTTTCATCTCCTCCTCTTTAACCTCAGTGGCATAACACAAATATCTTATGCACCCCTGTCTTAGCATCTTACTTGCCTTTATGATTGAAATTATAGAACACTCCTTCCTAAATCTCTCCCCATAGAAACATACTTCTCAACCTTTTGTATCCTTTAAGGTAACTTTAAGGTCCTTACAATCTATGTTTGCCCCATACACAGTCAACCAGTCCATTCTCAAGATTATATCGAATTCTGACATATCAAACTCAATCAAGTCCCCAGGGAACTCATGCTCAGCTATTACAATAGAAATATGCTTATAAAGAATAGGACGTTCTATCACTTGCCCATTAGGCAAACTAATTATATAGTTCGCCAACTCCTTAATTTGTTTCAAATTCAATTGCAATGCAACTCGAGTGGATATAAATGAATGAGTCGCACTCGAGTCAAACAATATATGAAATGGTTTTGAATTTAAAAAGAAAGTTCCAGTAATAACTGTATCAGAGACTATAGCTTCATTTTTGCTCATTATGTAAGCTCGTCCTGCCGTTGGGGGTTTCGAGGGCAGGTTTCCCTGGCATGGGGTTGGTACAGGCCTTGGAACTCCCTTTTCCACGACCTTCTGTCTGCTGGGGCTTTTAGTAATTGAATGGTCGGGCCTTCCGCACCACATGCACTTGTTAATACCCACACAACACTCAGCTGTTGTATGGTTTGTCTGCCCACACTTAGCATAAGGCTCTTTTGATGCCGTTGGGTGACTCTTATTAGGCCCAACAGGAGGTTTCTTCTACGCAACACTCTTGTTTGATGTACCGCGATCATTCCACTTCCTCTTCTGGTTTCCTGGATTCAAAGCCCTTAACCCACCCTTCACACGTTCCACCTCAGCAGCTCTTTCGTACAGCTCTTGGTAGGTTTGAATTAGCTGGCCCGATAATTGATTCTGGATATAAAAGGCTAAACCTTCTCATTATTGGCTTTTCGGTTACCACAAAATCTGAAGCGAACCTTGATAATTGCGTAAATTGTGGGCATATTGCATCACCGTCATGTTACGACCCATCTTCAACTCCATGAACTCTTTCTCCTTCTGTAGTTTGACTGTGATTAGATAGAATTTAGCCCTAAGTTCCTAAACAAACTTAGCCCAAGTAAGCTCAGGTCCTTGTAACTTATCTTTCACAATACTCCACCAGATATCTACTTCACCAGCTAAATAAAAAGTCCCTATGTTTACCTTTTTCTTTTCAGATACTTCAACCACTGCAAATATCTTTTCCATTCCCCTAATTCAATCCTCCAACTCTACAAGGTCAAGGTTTTCATCATAAACTTTAGGGTTGTGTCGAACTACCCTATCAACTATTTTGTCAGACTTTGAAGGGTTTTTTAGAGGTATAGGGGGTGCAGATGATGTAGGAGGAATCCTCTTTATCAACTCAATTACCAAAATTTTTGAATGAGTCGAATCCTCGACACTATTAGACACTTCCAAGCTCATCATTGGGTCTCCACTAGGGTCTTGTTGGGGGTCCTCATTCATTCGATTACCTGAACTGTGAGATTCTTCTTCCTTGCTATGCTGATTGTTGTTCATAGACATTGACATACTGTAATACTAAAGCACATAAGTAAAGCTTATTATCTCAATTTGCATAACATTATCATAAAGCAGTAATCATTCAGAATCAAGGCTCAATTTAACTCAAATATTACCTTTATTACATATACATACATATATATATATTATATATTATATATATATATATATATATATATATATATATATATGAAAAGTTCATACAAAAGAATATTACAATGTTTCGCAGTAACCTTCCTCGCCTTCCAACTGAAGCTCCTAACCTAATCCTCTAGCCTACTCACTAACTGAAGTTGTCTACCAAGTCAAATCCGCTCCGAACCCAAAAAGAAAAGGCCAATCACCTCGTCACAGCTGGCTAAGTTAATCTACCTATATACATCATATATACATGAAATGAGCAAAAAGAATATCACATTATACTAGCTGCACGGGACAAAATAACCAAAAGCAGGCCTAACCCATAATAAAGAATAGGGTCATGCCTAACGATCTCGAGAAGGATCATCATCTTCCTCTCCCGAGTCATTGTCAGCATCCTCCATCTCTGAATCCTCGTCTTTAGGATCACTCTTGTGACCCTCTAGCTCCTCCTCTAGGGGCTCATGCTCTCCCACCTCCTCCTCTGGCTCCTTCTCATCCTCGTCAGGCTTTATCTCGCCCTCATCAGAACTCACCTCTATGAGCTCTGGGGAACCCGATACCTCCTCAACCACATGAACCTCGTCAGAGTCCTTGTCTCCTGAGCCAGCCTGCGGAGAAGTAGGTGGCGGCTGTACGGAAGGCTGCGGGGGCTGTGGTCTCTATGCCGGTAGAGGTGGGTTGGAACAATAGGTGGGTGCATATTGAGGGTAGGGAAAATGAATGGGAGAAGATCATAAAAGATGCCTCTCAACTCCAACTCCTCTTGAAGCGATAACTCTTTAGTGATCACAAACCCAGACCCTAAGATCTGGAATCACCCCGCATCAGGCCCTGGATCTCCTGTAACCATGAATTCATGATATCATAGCCTGAACTCATACCATGGGGCAACAAGAGGCAAGAACCACAACAGTCTACTAGTGCGGGTCATCTCATCATGAAACTCAGAAAATGGATCCTACATATGGGCCACCATGGCCGCATGCATGGTAGAAATGTGGGCCACTACTGAATCTGAGGGGCCATGTGAAGGGTGTATGGCTCCACAAGTGCTCCTGGATGAGCCATCTAGCATGAAATAACAGAGAGAAGGAATAACCCACATTTATGCATAGATTTCCGCTAAAGAAAAGTCAATTTACCTATATTATTATCTTAAAACCTTACATCCTAGCTCTCGAGTGTTCTATGCTCATAGTGATTTGCTAACCTGGCTCTGATACCACATCTGTAACGCCCCTAATTTCTAATGCCTGATTAGTGTAACCTAATTACTCATAAATTATTGATTAGCAACAGAAGTCTTTTGATTGGAGGCATTACCGTCATCCCATAATGGAACAAAGCTAACTGCAATTACCTGGATCATTGCGTTACCCATTTAATTACCTATCTCACCAAATAAGTGACATGACACACACTCAACCATTTATAAAATTTCTGTTACACATAATAACTCAACGTATGATTACTAAATATTAACAAACGCAACATCCAAAGGAATAAGCAACCATCAGGTTCTTAGTAGTGCTAACCTATAAATCACTGTGAGTGTTTAGCTAGCGCATCTTTAACAAAAGGAATTGTAACGCCCATTCATTCCTTGCTACCTCCTGATTTGTCAGTGGGAGGACTATTCACTGATCCCTTGCCTAAAATAGAAAACATGAAAACATTCAAAATATGAGCCGAATCTCAGCACGCATATCCATATGCAGTAAAATAAGTTTTGAGTTTAATTAGTTAGGTGCCCGCATTTCAAAACATTTTATTTTAGAAACAGGAGAGAGAGACAAATGTGTAAATAAAGTTAATTTACCGGTTATCATCTGAAAGTGAACCCCGATTGACGTCTGAAGCGATCTTGAGATAGGTGCATACCTCCCAAGCCGATTAGAAAGCCTGAGTTGCAGCCGCACGAGTAAATTCAAGGGCATAAGCCCTGATGATGGATAATTGATGGGGCCACTTGATTATGCGACAAAACATTGCATAAAATGATTCATTATATAATTATCATATTGATTTTGCATAATTTGATAAACACGTAAGTTTTCGAAGAGTACAAGCAATGTACGTACCTGATTTTTGAGAATCTCTCTCTCTTTTATTGAAAATCGTTTGCTGGCAGCTTGAAGCGACTGATATGACCTCAGTTCTGCTCCAAATATGTAATTTTTCTCGATTAGTAAGAGAGTAAGAAGTTTTATTACATTTATTGGCCTAATGAATAATTTAAATTCCTTCAACCCACCTTTTCACGATTATCATAATTATTATTATTCAATTTGGTTTTATTTTATTTTGTTTTTGTCCTGCTTTCTTAACATTGCTGATGTTCATTTTACGAGTATTGTAAAAGTCAATTAGGGTGACTTATCATGTGTTTATTAATAATGACATTATCACCATCACTATCCGAATCATTGCTATAAGCTTATTACATTATTAGTATTAATGTCATTAGAAATTATTTATCTTCCTCACCCTTATCATCATCATCATCATCATCATCATCGTCATCATCATCATCATTATTATTATGATGATGATGATGATTGTGGCTATCCTTGCCATGACTTTTAACGATATTAGTGTGGCTATTGTTTTTCTCTTTAACGAATCGCCGTTAGTCATTAAACTTTTGTTTGCGATACGTTTTACGGCGGTTTCGTGAACTTGGTCTCATGTTCTCATAGAGTCCCAATCATACAATTATCATTAGTGAAATAAAACCACAAAGGTGCATTATGTTAGTAGCTCCAAATCCACAAAACTACTTATTTCTTTCCCTCTTCTTTAATAACCAAATCCTAGAATCTCACTAAACGCCCTCCATTCTTCTCTCTCTCTCATCCTCACTTGGAAAATTAAATCTTGTCATGTACTTGCACAACAACCTAAAACATATGTTTATATCTCTTTATTTTCATTTGATTATCCCTAAAGATTTACTTAAATACTATTAAAGCAACCCAGTTAAACTCAAGCTTCATCCAACATCTCACCCTAAATCACTAAGTCACAACAAACACACACACCCAACATGCAAAATTTTAACATCAATCCTCATTAATTTTATTCAAATATTCAATATAATTCACTTAGAACCACCAGATCACCCATGATCAAGCTTGTATTTCTTATATTCAACCACATCCTTTATCACCAAGTTATGATCATAAATTAACACACACATTAATCTTATATATTTTTATACATACATTTTATTTAATCATCCACTATTTAATCATCCACTAGCTCATTTAAACATTAATAACTCAACAAGATTAACTTAAACATTATTTAACCCTAAACCCTAATCCTTTAATCTCATAATCACAATTCATCCGTCCAACATAGTTTTTACTTTGATTTCGTTCTAGTAGGCACTAAAATCATCTCAGCATCATCAAAATAACATCAACAAGCCCAATCTTAACACCAAATATCACTCTTCCTCACTACCATGTGCATTTTCAATCTCACTTTATCCATTCAATTCGACAACCATCATTCAAAAAAACCATAAATTGACATTCACCAAGGCTAAATACATCATTTAATACAAAAATTTATCAGTAACAAATGAAACTCAAATTTGTGGGGTACCGGCAGCGATGGCGGCGGCGGCGGCATGGCATCGAACGGCCGGTGACCGGCACACAGAGAAAGCGAAAAAGAGGAGGGAGGGGTGAAACAGAGCAGCGAAGGTAGAGAGGGGGTTGTTTGGGCTGGGGAAATAGGGGTTTTTTGGGTTTTGTTTTTCTTTGTTCTGTGATTTTTGTTTTTGGCTTGACAATTTTAATTTTAACTAATTCTTTCCCTTTTTTTTTGTTGCTCCTCCCTTTAATTTATTGACACCTAATCTTTTCTAGACTTTTTCCATCTTTATCCACCCCTTCTGTTATTATTATTATTATTTCTTTATTTATTTTATATATATTTTTTCATTCATTATATATGTTTATATGTGGGAAAATTGCAATGATATTTTTCGCTACAGTTAATAAATTTAAATTTTACATCTTTTAGATGTAAATTTTTAAGAAGATATTCTCCTTTTCTTTTTATTATTATTATTACATTATTACTATATTTGTTCGTTTATTATTTATCCGTTCGTTTATTATTATTATTAATACTTTACAAATTAGCCCTTTGACAATTATGCTAATTTTTATTATGCGGGCATTCAAATATTTATTAGCACTTGAATGAATTATTTAGAAGCATTACGAGGTCTATTTTGGGGCCACGTCGTCGTTTTAACCTGTGATGCACAAGTACGTATACATATACATAAAATGCTAATTGAAATGCGAGACTCAACTTGATTAATTGTGATTAGGATAGTTTGAACTAATTAACAGGAATCTTAGGCTCAGGCCGTTATATGGATTGGCACAGAGGAGACAATTGTTAGCCAAATAAAGGAATTTTATGTTCAAAATTTGGGTATGAGCTTCTTTTAGTCTTTCTCATTGCACAATCAAATGTCAATGTAAATAATTGAAGTTGAATTTTGATACTAAATTATGGACTTATGTAATTAATTAGATGATTCCCCCACCCCCCAACCCAATCAAACACTGGAAAAAAAAAACCCATATGTGTGAATGGCTTTAGTTAGATGCACACTGAAAGTATAAATCCATGGATATCCATGAATAGTGTCCATGTAGGTAATATCCATATAAATTGAGACCATATATATTCTACGAAAGAGGAATGCATTTGGTGGATATGGATGCACGAGGAAAGGAAGTGCGTGTAGGGTAGTAACCATGTGTGTAATATTCAGATGGGTATGGATTGGATATGGAATTAAAAATGTCATTTTTGGGTAAAGAGTGGGTATGGAAATACCCCACCTCTATCCTTCCAATGCCCACTGCTACTCATTGGTATCTCACAATCTTCTAACCAAAATATGTTTTTTGGTCTTTGGGCTTTTGCTTTATTCGAGTTGAGTAACTGTTAGCCCATACAAATTTATAACTCTCTCATCATATATTTTCTCCATTGACAAGATTCAGCCACGAGACATTGTTGAAGGGAAATAAATTCTAAATAAGTTGAACCAACCAGTATTGATTCTCATAAAGAGTTATGTACCCCTCGAGATTGAATCTTAGTAACAGGATTGTCTAGGACCAATAATTAGATCCTACATTTAATTCAAGTATATAGTTACATTTGCTTCTTATTTTTTTAAAAAAGTATTCCTAGATGGTTAGGACTGGTTAGTGTAAACCAACAATAAATAAACAGAACTTCAAAAAATTGGTTAGAAAAATTGTCTTTTTCTAAAAACCCTTTTCAGGTAACAAAACTGAAGAACTTTCCAGTTTAGATTCAATTTTGTTTTGGCCAATCTGAAAAATTATTAACATAACCAAAAATTCCTTTTTTTTTTTTGAGAAACCGATTCGGATGACCAACTTCTCATATTGGGTTTGATTTTCTAGTTTTTGCTTTTTTATTAGCACAAAGTTTGCTCTAGATCTCACGGTTAGATAGTTATTTCAACTTGTTGATCAATAACCGAAGCGAAAAATTAGTTAACCAATCAGAAAATGAATTAGTCAGTTTTCTCTAGTCAATTTAAGCTTAGATTTTGGTTAAAACCAAACTTTTTGATTAACTAAAATTTTGATTTGGTTTTAAGTCGATATTTTCTTGAATAAATAAAACGTTTAGCCCTTTTTTTATTGATAAAAAGCCAGTGGTTTTGAACATAGGACTGTTTCTTGATGCCTTGAGTTGACATCCGTATAATATAGCTCTTGAGTCTTGCTGCTATTGTCCATCCGACAATGTTCTATTCAAAATAAGAAAATAGCCCAATGCAAGAAGAAAATATATAAAATAATATTTTTAACAGAAAAATATGCTTTTGAGTCCGGCCACAACCCTTTGTTAAAGGGGAAAAAAAAAAAAAAAAAAGTGGCAAAATTCCTACATTGACATATGAAATGCCAGCTGCAAAGATCCTCAGGGAACAAACTCCATGTCGAACGTCCAACATGATTGCCAAATAAACCATTAAAGGGCCCTTTGTAATTTATTTTTTTCTTTTCTTTTCCTTTAATTTGATCATTAGGGTAGTTTTGTAACTTTACCTCATGCTTGAAGCTTGAAGGCAAAGCTTAGGGATGAGGAGGAAAACAGAAGCCAACTAAGATTTTGATATATGTTTTCCTATTCATAAAAGTTCACATGTGAGAATTATTCATACTCCTACGCACAAATTGTTCATAAACATATCAAAATGTGTCAACAATTCTACTACTATATTTAAACAATCGTACGCAAAGCTACTATAATTCAAGTACGTACAGTAGTATTTTTGTTGCTTTTTGTTTTGTTTCCTCCCCTTTAAATGGTAGAGTAATAGTCAGATAATCATGAGAATCAAGATTAAGACCGTCCCATTGCTTATATTTTCTATCAAAAAGAACTTCATTGGATCAAATGACTTATAACAACCAACAAAAACTAAAATAACGAAAATGACCTTATTCCTAACCAACCATGCTCATGTGTAGAGTTGAAATGAAATTGAGCCCGCTTTGTGAATTGTGACCCCTCATATTAGGCCTGGATTGGGCTCAATTTAACGCAAGCCCCAATCACCCCGTTGACCTTACCGAGCTAATCCTGAGCCTAGCATGATTGGCTCGACTTGGTGTGAATGACTCAACTTCTTTTCTTTACATGTTATTTGCAAAAGAAATTTGCACTTTTGCTTTCTTTAACTTAATTTTTTATAATTTTGAGCATGATTGAATTAAGATCGTTTCTATACTATAAATTTCATGGTTATATTTAAAATTTGAATTTAGATTAGTGAAGTTTTCTTTGCAATCTTTCTCTTTCCCTTCTCTTGTTCATTGAATCCATTGTTAAATTTAAAATTTGCACTTATAGTTAGTTCAATGTTAAATTCATCTTTTTTGTCCCAAGAGAAAAAGAGGGAAAAAAAGAAAACCGAGCCAAACTCTAAGCCCAATATTGTAAAATTAAGTCCAAGTTGAATTCAAACTTTTAAGGTTTGGCGAGCTTGATGTCGAGTCCAAGGATAACTCATATACAGCCATACAGGTTCGGGCTTGGCTAGGTGTCTCGACTCATTTCGCCTACCAACAGGAGGGAAATGACCAAAATAACCTTACTCTTTAACACAGAGAGAGAGAGAGAGAGAGAGAGAGAGAGAGATGTTTGTTTTTTGTATGTTGTTGGCTATACCTCACCATACCGGCCACCACCGTTACGAGAGACCTTCCTTCCCTCCTTTCTCAATCAAACATCATCATCTTCTTCTTCCTTATTTCGTCCTCCCCATTTCTCCCATCTTTCTCTCTCTTCTTTCTCTCTCTACCATCCCCTTTTCTGGGCTCTCTGCGTGACTCCCATTATTGTATGGGAACGTTTCAGAGCTTCCGAAAAGCCTATGGAGCCCTCAAGGATTCCACCACCGTTGGCCTTGCCAAAGTCAACAGCGAATTCAAGGTTACTCTTCTTCAATTTTTTCCATTGCCTTTTTCATAATTCTTTCTCTTTCTTCTCTCATTTTGGTTTATTTAACAAATGCAATTGGAAAAAACGAAGTGGGTATTCCTAAAAATCTTTGCTTTTTGTTTAGGATTTGGATATAGCCGTGGTGAAGGCCACCAATCACGTTGAAGCCCCTCCTAAGGAACGACATGTTAGGAGTAAGTCCCCCCCCCCCCTTTGGTTCTTTAATGATATGAAAGCTTAAGCATTGGTGATTGTTGATGATCATCAAAATGCAAGTTTGTTGATTAAGAGTTCATTTGAATGTGCGTAATGGGTTTAATGTACTTGGGGTTTCTGTGACCCCATTGACATTTGTGGTATTAAACTCTATGTTTGATTGTCTGGGCATTGGTCAAATGGTACAAAATGAGTTGGGTTGATGAGGATCATGATGTTTCTTTAATCGATGGTATGTTCTAGAGTTTCTGTATCATAATCTGTCCTTTGACTCTGTTTTTCTTCTGTTGATCAGAGATATTTGCTGCAACATCAGTTGTGCGGCCACGAGCGGATGTTGCATATTGTATTCATGCATTGGGAAGGAGGTTGGCGAAGACGCGAAACTGGATTGTAAAGTTCCCTCCTTTCAACAGAAGTTTTACTAAGCACAAGGGTTTCATTTTGTTCTTTTCTGATCTTACCGATACAAGTAATGAACTTTGCATATTAGTAGACATTGCCAAACGTCTTTGCCCTTTGGTGGTTTACTTTAATGGTTCCTTTGATGTCTATTGCTTGCCTCTATTGGTGCAAACAAACAGTAAGGCCAAGAGTGGTATAAACCACTCTCTCCAATGTCGCCTCCGTTGTTCAGCCATGGTTGAACTGCATATGAAGTTGACCTGTACCTGCTAATCGTTGTCATTGATTGTCAAACAACAAAATGTGAAAATTAGTCTATCTTTTGCAATTCAGAAATGAAGATGAACTTTGCATTCTGTCACCGTGTCTCATGCAGTAAATTGGTGATGGCTGGTAGCCTTAAGCTTAGCTTGAGCTTTTTCTTGTCAAGTATTGCTTGATCTTACGGCCATATATCTCATCAAACCATTTCAAATAACAGGTTGCAATAAAGGTGTTGATAGTGATTCATAGAACTTTGAGAGAGGGAGACCCAACTTTTAGGGAGGAGCTAATGACTTACTCACACAAGGGGCATATCCTTCAGATTTCCAATTTTAGGGATGATTCCAGCCCTCTGGGTATTTGTCTCTCCGTTCTTTCCTTTACTGAATGTTCTACCATCAATTCCTTAACTGAAGACAGGGTTGTTCAATCTTGATACAGCTTGGGATTGTTCTGCCTGGGTTCGTACTTATGCCCTTTTCCTTGAAGAAAGACTAGAGTGTTTTAGGGTCTTGAAGTATGACATTGAGGCAGAGCGGTTGACTAGATCTTCGCCGGGTGCAAGCAAGGTCAGAGACCTTGTTTTCTTATAGTTTTCAGTAAGACTGAATTACATTATTTGACCTCGGGAGCGCTAAAGTTAGCTCAGTTTCTTAGCAGGTGCACAGTAGAACAAGGCTTTTGACCTGTGATGAGCTATTGGAACAACTACCAGCTCTCCAGCAGCTGCTATATAGGCTAATGGGTTGCCAGGTGAAAATTGATGCTTCTTAATCCCTGATTCTTTTTTTTTTTTTTTTTTTGATTCATGCTTGTAGGAAGTGTTCCTTAACTTGCCTATCTATGTGACAGCCTGAAGGAGGAGCTTGCACCAATTATCTTATTCAATACGCACTAGCTCTGGTATGCCAATGATCATTTCGTTTTGTGTTGTCTCTGTATAGTTATTTATCAACATACTTTATGAATATCACCTCCCCCCCCCCCCCCAAATGTCATGCTTCCTCTTTGAAATTATTTTGAGTTGTAAACTTTTTGAGAATTTCTTAAACTAGTCTATTAAGTTCTCACCTTTTAAATGGAAGGGCATGAGTTGACTACTGTTAATATTGCCTTACAGCACATGCACCGGTATTCTCGCGGGCCAAAATTTGGGGGAAGCGGGCAGAATTGTGGCCCGTGGATCTGCATTGGTTGACTTGGGGCACTGGGCTCGCGGGAAGGCTCTTAGCAGCAGGCCTTCCCCAACCTTTTTCTTCTTTTTTTTTTTTTTTGGTTAAGTTCTATTAGTTTTTTGTTTTTTTTTTGGGGATTTTAAAAAGGTAGTTGTGTGTTAGAATGTGGGTTCATGGGTATTATTTTATTTGGTGAGACAAGGTGGTGAGCCAACCATTGGAGAGAGTGGGGCTTGTGAGGCAAAAAGTTGGAAAGAGGATTGATGTGGCAATGGTAGGCCCCATCGTTGAGCCAAAAAATCGGCTCACCACTGTTCTTGCTCTTATAAGTTCTGAATTTTGTGGATCATGCTTGTACCAGATTGTACTTCAGAGAAATCCCTACTGGGCTTCTTGTTTGTTGTTGTGTGCTTGACTTTCTACACTTCTATTGTAGGTATTGAAAGAGAGCTTTAAGATCTATTGCGCCATTAATGACGGGATAATCAACCTAGTAGATATGGTATGAAATTCTAAGAACTAGTAAGCTACTTTTCTTGGAGCATCAAGCACCTGCTGGAGTGAATGGACAATGTTAATTTAGACCTGATTTGCATTTGCTTCTGTGTATAGTTCTTTGATATGCCTAAACATGATGCTGTCAAGGCACTCAACATTTACAAAAGAGCTGGCCTCCAGGTATGAGAAACTTGTTCAGTGATGAAGGCTAATTACATGCCAATGATAATGTTTGCCCTCAGAGTTTACATTGTTTCTCCTTTGCAGGCTGAATATCTTGCAGATTTCTATGAATTCTGTAAACGATTGGATCTAGCGAGGAACTTTCAGTTCCCAACACTCAGACAGGTTGGTTTTTCAGACTGGAAAGCAAGCTAACAAGGTTCTTCATCAGCTTTGTTCATCTCATCTATCTGGAAAATTTTGGGTTTGAAATTTTTGACAGATTCCTGCAAGTTAGGAGATAGACCTACTAGTAGCAGCGAAAATTCTGTTTGCTCAGAAATTTTGTACTTAAAAACTTCCCGAGAAGATGAAATGCACAAAGCCATCATGTTCTTAAGTTTCATATTTGTGATCTAAAGTTTTTTTCCTCATACAGCCACCTCCTTCTTTTCTTGCTACAATGGAGGAATACGTAAGAGAAGCACCTCCAAATGGCTCCGTTTCAAAGAGATTGGTAATATTTTTTGTTCTCTACATTTGGTTGTGTACGTTGTTGCTTTCATACTTGGCCTTGTTGTTTTCAATTCCAGATTCTGAGAATTAGATTAGATTCAGATTTTGACAAGTCACTTTCATTTGAAGTGCAGGAGTATCAAGAAAGGGAGGAATCACAAGATAAACCAGAAGAACCTGCAGAAGATGAACAGAAACAAGAGGAAGAACCGGATAAAGAAGAACAGAAGCCAGAAGACGACCCTCAACCTGAGCCCGAGCCTCAGGCTGAACCTCCTCCGCTGATATCCACAGATGATGATGATCTTCTTGTATGTTTATGCTATATCTAAACAGTACTTCCACTGCTCTCTGAAGTTGCTAAACATCACAGAAGTCATGACTCACCCCCCCCCCCCCGATTTGCTGCTTAGGGTCTGCGTGAAATAAATCTGAAGGCAATGGAGCTGGAAGAAAACAATGCCTTGGCTCTGGCCATAGTTCCACCTGGTAAACCAAGCTAGCTAATTCTGATATTTCTGACTATTTTCACTATCTTGCTCAGATGTCTTAGTGTGTGATGCAAATTTATTTTGTTTTTGTTCACCTCATAGGAGGCCAGAATCAATCTTTATCTAGTCATGCCTTGACCGAGTTTGGTACATCAGGATGGGAGCTAGCCCTGGTTACTGCACCGAGCAACATTAATAATGCCCCACCAACAGAGACCAAGTTGGTATGTCTTCTTAGCTGCTTCCCCTGGACTTCATGACTATATGTTAAACCATCCTCATCTGCTACATTTTGGATCTGATGTAATTGCATCATCAGGATAAATCCTTCAATCTTTTGTTATAGCTTCATTATAATGTGCATAAGTGGAGGTTTGGGCTGAGCTTGGGAAATTTTGGGTTGTCTCCTTGCAAGATGATGAAGGTTCGGGCCTGATGGGTTCAAGCTGGTTGTTTTCCATCAGACTGAGCATTTGTCTAATAAGTTTGCCAAGAAACACAGTTTATATCAATTGACAAAAAGTTTGGGTTAGATCAGCTGTGGGTGAGGTTATTTCAAGTACAGTTATAGGTCATTCAAGTTGGGCAACTGGGTTTAGGTCAGTTTCAACTTTCAAGCATACCTACACATTATCATGGTTTGTCAATCAGCTTTGCCAAGTTTACATGTCGATTACTAGTCTTTATGAACTTCAATTTTTGCAACTTTTTTCTTTGGATTATTCATTCACTTCATTTTTTGGGAGTTCAGGCAGGTGGCTTCGACAAACTATTACTCGATAGTCTCTACGAAGATGAAAATGCAAGAAGACAACTACAGTTGCAGAATGCAGGGTACGGTCCGCATGGGATGGGCGCTGCTGCCATACAAGCACCCAACCCATTTGAGCAACAAGACCCATTTTTCATGTCCAACAGCATCGCTCCGCCCACCAATGTTCAGTTGGCTATGTTAGCTCAGCAACAACAGCAACACCAAATGATGATGCATCAACCACCACAAATGATGATAATGCAACAACATCAAGTACCATCTCAACAAAGTATGATGATGGTGCCCTATCAAAACCCTATTCCTTCTCAGCAACCCACGGGCATGGGTATGGGCCCGGGTAATCCATTTGGGGATCCATTTTCTGTCTACCCACAAAATATAAAACCACAGCATGGAGATCATGGTCTACTCTAGAAGACTAAATTTGTTGTATGTTTCATGTATTTATTCCTTCATTATTTTTTGTGAGTAGCTTTGGTTTTGTGTGTGTCAATGTAGTGCGGTAAGATATCATCCTCTATGTCTGTATGTCAAAGTTAATCATTGTGTTCCTTTGTCGAAGTTGTACTTCTCTTCCTCGCAGTTTTAGACAGTGGCTGTATGAATTTTGATCACTCAAGCAAGCAGAATCCAAAATTTAGTGTTGACATATTTTGTCTTCTATGCCTTTCTAATCAGCAGATTTCGCGGCTGTTCCCACAAAACGGCAGCTTTTCAGATATAAATGGGTACAGCCTCCCCCCAAGTGCTTCCTAATATAGGGAGGCATGTGGAAAATCTGTAATAACACATAAGAGAAGTACTTTGTGCTAGTTATGCAATGTGCTTGTAATATAATGCCGGATCAACGGACAAAAAAACAAAGTGCTTGCTGATATAATAAAATTTGGAACAACTCTATCAGGTCGGGACTGATGATTTTTCAGTCATCCCAGCCATTTGCTTCTCTTCCTCTTTCTTTTAGTATTATTTTCATCTTTTTATTAGTAGTTGTCTCTCAAATCATGAGAGTTATTTTCTCTCCGGCTCTCAGAGTACTATTTTCGGTTTGATTTCCCTTAGTTTGTGCAGTTTTTTACTTGATTTTCAAGAGATGAATTAGATTTTCACAGCAAAAGGATAACCCAATTGGCATCGACACCAAATGCAATCTTTTATTTTGAAAGAATATCTCACTTAAGAAAACTGCAATAGATAAATAGATATCTCATCCATAAAAAATTACAATGAATCTATAGATTCCTTCTTCAAGCTGTGCAAAGAAACAATAATTAGACTAAAAAGATAAACAATCAGTGTGTATAAAGTTAGTTTCCTTTAAACAGATTTGCGCAATGTATTTTCACTTGAGAACTTGTTTATCTTTATCCATTTTACATTGCACGTGCCATCTAGCAAA
This sequence comes from Carnegiea gigantea, assembly GCA_029747015.1. Lineage (NCBI taxonomy): Eukaryota > Viridiplantae > Streptophyta > Magnoliopsida > Caryophyllales > Cactaceae > Carnegiea > Carnegiea gigantea. The sequence goes on along the minus strand of JAKOGI010000270.1, from coordinate 67,297 downwards.
TTAAAAGAAAAGGCCTAACTTGTAATAAAATATATTGGTGCTCGATAAATTCTTCCCTCCATGCTAAAAAAACCAAAAAAAGGAAAAGAAAAAGCCTAACTTGTTACATGTTCCATTGGCTACGTTACATGGTTGATTCTGCCACGTTGTTTCCACAACGAAAATTTCAAATTCTCCCTAGAAAAACTTCAGAACTAGACTGCAGATCTCTGCTCAAGGTCAAATAGTCAAAGCAATAAGCAGAATCAATTATAAGTTTCCTGAAAGTTTCCAAGCTCCACACTAAATTTTAGGGCTTCTCGCAAAAGTTTCAGACGCTTTATCAAGAAATGTCATGGGTACTCTCAATTTATAGACAGATCCGAGGAAATCAGATGATTCAGTTGCATACTCACACTGCGGTACTGAATCACTGGAGTAGAAGCACCGTACTGGAAACTGGAAAGCAACTTCTATTATTAATAGATAAGGAACGAACATAATGGTACAAAATCAATAGCCACTACAACTAAATGCTGACAGAAAATGTCCATCATGTTCTGAGTGAACTACACATTGCCAGTAGCCGTAAACAAGGGCGGTGATTTTGGAGCTATCTGGGATTTTGATCATACTAAGGCCGAAGTGAATGTAGTCACAATTTCACAAGAGGAACAACAGAAGGTTGTAAATATGTACAATCGCCAGTTCAGCAGGCCCGTTCTTGACACGCGTTCTGCTAGCTGGATTTCATGATCACCATCATGCCATTGCCAGCGGCAGCCCTGCAGTTTTTCAAGTAAATGATCAGAGAGCAATACAACGGTTATTCCACATGCAACCATGAAAATCAGACCAGCTTCAAAATCCCGGGCTCGCCAGCAATGCAAGTTAAAAACATGCCCGTTAAGAGTACATGAATAGCAAACAGCCAAAGGCCTCTTGGTCTAATTGTATCCTCGCTATTTCGTTGGCCCACAAAAGTCTCCAAATTTGAATGCATGCCATCAACCTTTACCTCCGACATGAAGCTGAGTCACCATAGCATTTCATTAACAGTGAAAAGTAACAAATTAAAATTAAACCAGCAGGGGAATATTGTCACAGTTAACCCATGAAGGAGCCTGTGTATATCTGTATGTGCGTGAGGGCTTTCATTATATTGAACTTTGCAAGTAATTGGTCCTTGAATTCATAATTTAATACTGAAAGTAATAACTGAACTGCTAACTTGTAAATTAAGCAGAAGTTCCCATCGTCCTGGACTTGACTGGATACCCATGCCAGTCGTTGCCAACTCCATGCATACAGATCAAAAACATTTCATGAACACAGATTCCATGAGTAAAATAAAGTTTCTAAACCCATCACCATGTGATGGATTTTAATATGGTTTTATTTCGTTTATCATATTGGGTTACGTTCCTTTTTGCTTTTCTGAGCTTCCTCTCATTCTTCTTTGGACACTGCAGACATAAATAAAAATCTAAATTCCAAACTCCATAAGGAGCTCAGTTATGGCAACCATACAAGAAGTGCAAACATCATACCACATACAGAAGCTGAACTGCTGAACCATTAATGGAAATGTACATCAGCCGGCACATAATAGAAACCCCTCAAACCACTTAGGATCAGACAGAATCTTACCCGGGGCAGTGAGAACTGGCCAGAGATGAGATCATTACTCCTCATCACCAGATAATGTCTTCTTTGGGCTGTTTTGTACATGGACCTGCACCTCTACCTCCACAGGAATAGGGTGTTCAGAAACTCCTGCAACAGTAGAGGACAAGCAGTTCAATATGGTTTTAGGGCGACTGGTGGCAAAATTCAAACAGAAAACCTATCATATTTGTTAACTTTGTCAGCTCTGATCAATTTTCATGTACTCAATATGAGTACGCAAATTGCATGTCAGATAATAATGGATTTTCTCCTTTCTGGCAATGAGGCAATCACAAACAGGCTTTCTAGTTAGATGCCAATGGCACTGCCCTCTGAAAGTTCTCGAGTTCCTCAATTTTCCCCCCTTCTATGTTAATAGGCACAGTTGTTTCCGCTGATGCTGATACTTCCTTGCTACATAAATTATCACGACTACAATGCTTACATAAGATACTTCAATGGAAAATCGTATGGGGTTTGTAATCTGGTAACGGGAGGAGGAGAAACAAGGTGCATCACCCAGGGAACTAGTCAACTGAAAAACCAGAGAGGGTCCATGTAAAAATCCAACTCCGCACCTCCCGAAGTCCACATGGACAAGCAATATATCATCGTCTAATGGATAGCATACGCAGTCAAACAGGCCGTCAATTATCTCTTTTGACAAGCAATGTTTGGCACTTAAACCAGATGGCAAGGTTCCAGCCAGTCTCCTTCCTCATTGGGAATCTCTTCTGTCAACCTCAACTATAGTAAAAGCCTAACTGGCAAAAACCAAATGATTGACATTGTACAAAAAAAGCAATGAGGAAAATCATGGCTTAAGCTTTTGAGCAATTTGGATGCAGCCAGTAAAAATCAACTAAGCATGGGTTGCAATCCGGCAATGGCAATAATAGTGTACCTGAAACCACACTTCACATTCCCATCCAGGGCAACATGGATTATATGATTTTCTAAATTCAAAAGCAGACACATAAAAAACCTGATCCTATCTGTGGCATCTGCAACATAATGTGCTACGAGAGTCAGATCAGTAAATTTTATGATAAAAAGGCAAAGAAGCAGAAGCTGGAAGGATGAAAATAAGAAAGCTGAGCTCTAGCAACACTAAGCTGTAATGCTAACGCAACAGCAAAGACCCTCATAACTTCAAGTCGCTACCATTTCTTCATACTCCCTATATAATAAAATCCTCGTCGCTGACGGAACCTTACGTTGTCTGTGCTAGCCTAGCTCAGCAATTAAAGTCTCCAGATGTGGTATACTGGTGCTGAGGACCCAAGCTTGAACTCCATCCAACCCGTCAGCCTTTGTACCAACCTTCACAGACCCTCGTCCTCTAACTGTGCGTGAACACCCCCCCCCCCAAAAAAAAAAAAAAAAAAAAAACAAAAACAAAAAACATATGCACGCATGCACAGACGGAGGCAGCTTACATTGTGAACCTATTGCCACAATCTTGACCTTACCACTACCAATCAAGATGAAAATGAAACAAAACCTGAATGCACACCAAGCATGGCCTAGTTCAAAAAGATCCACGTGCCAATAGCATATAAAGAAAACAAGATCTACAACATGCATTGAAAAAAACCTAGAGTCTGCAAATGGGACCACTCGTTGATGAAGAGATTCCCGGGTACTCCTAAACATAGAAAAAAAAAGATGGGGGAACCAGTAGGCCTCAAAGCAAAGGAGAGTATTTTCAATTCTTCTAACGAATGATTTGTGCTACAAAATATCAGTCACGGACCTCAAATTCAACATTTCTAGGCACTAATTATGCCTCTATATAAGGATGATTAAGAGTCTATCTAAAGACCGCATGTTCAGATCCCCACACATACTCACTGTTCCCAAAATACCAGGAGCGTAGGTACCCATGACTGTTATACACAATTAGTTATCAAGTTCCTGGGTTGATTTGCACCATTACGAGGAAATGGATTCAGCTTTGAACCATCAAAACACAGAATTTCAGCCAAAAAAAAAGGAATCATGCAACAAGTAATTGTTCCAAGATTGAGAGAAAAAGGAAACGCACCAAGATGATTGACCCAATGTTAAAACAGAAAAAGAACCTATTTCAATGTCTTAAAAAGGGGTTTCACAGCATGCAGTGGAGTTTGCATTTGCGTCACAGGTGTTATAATTTATAGGAACATAATAACACTTCAATTTTCATGCATTTCACAGGGTGAGGATAGAAACAGGGACACACATCAAAACAATCAGAGAAAGAGTTTATATGGTGCTGGGGTCTCAATAGGTCAGGAGGAAGGGCTCGTCAAGAATCTGTTGGCAGTATTTCCTGAAGAAAAAGGTCGATTAATTCTTGATGCTGACAATTTTGGGAAACAGCAAGAACAAATTTACGGTTTAAAGTCACCTTTTCTATCTGTGGATTTAAAGCAGTTGATGAAATACCGTCACTCTTGCAAAATAAAATGCTTCACCATTTGATGAGATGAAAATTATGGCTGTCGGGGGGAAGGGGCCTAGCCAGGACAGTGGAGAAATGTCACTGCAATGGCGAAGAAATGTGCCAAGTGCACTTCAAGATAAATCAATCCAACATGTGAATCATAAGAAAACCCACAAAACACTTTCATGCGTGGCACTCACTCGTGTGTAACAGCCCACTTCGTCATCAGAACTCAAAAGACCCAGTAGTGACAGTATAGGAAATGAGAGGCTCTAATTCATACTTTACCAACGCAGTGTCAAGGACTCTAGTCTCATAATGGGAAAAACTACAGCAAGTGACAATTCAATAAAAATCTGAAGATGCCCAACACAACCTAGAAATATTAAAGCAAACACCGTATCCTGAAGAGACATTTCTATATTTTCCTCCGCTCCTACTATTAGACAGTAAGGGGGAAAAAGGAATCCTAAAAGTAGACTTCTTTACCCAACACAAGCCCTAACTTCTCAATCAATTTGCTGAATCTAAAGGTTTCAAGTAAAATCCTTGCCCCATTTCCATTACATCTCAGTTGCTAAACCCAATAATATAATCAAAGATTCTTCAAGCCCACCCATTCACATCTGGCTCCAACAATTAGAAACCCTGCCAATCCAGAACAAGCATTCCAACTAAACAACGAAGCATATAAGTAAAAATAATCAAGAACACCAGACTGTAGCGCATCATTTCACACACAGAAATCAAGCATTTCAACTCAAACATGGAGCACTGCACCTCAAAACAGGCCAATTTCCTAAACCACGCTACAATCAACACACTGACAAGCAAAAATCAATTTTTTTTAAAAAACAAAACCCCTAATGATAATTAAACGAGTACATACCTTCAACAAAGAACGAAGAACAAGGCCATCCGCGTGCGGAAGACAAAGAGAGAGATTCCTCCTCCGTCAACGGATTCGTCAACTTTCCGACGAGTTCGAGGATGTTTCCGGCATGGCGTTTGGGAGGAACCCAGTATGACGATCCAGGTCGAAAAGGGAGCCAATCGGGGGCTAATCGACGAACGATGATGCTATGAATGGCATCCTCCAATCTCTTCAACCCTAACACCTCTACCTCGCCAACTTCGGTGCCCAGGTCGACCTCGATGAGCTGGGCTTTGCTGGAGAACAATTTGCGGGAGGAGAGAGATGGCTGAGGCAACCTTAATGGAGTGGTGGGTGAGGAGGAGAGCTTGGCTAGGGTTTGAGTGATGCGTCGCGCCATGGATGAAGTAGAAGGTGAGGTTCTGATTGATGAAGATGGGTATAGCGGAAGATGAGCAATGAAGAACGCAAAAACGTATGGAAGTTTCAAGAGTGAGATGGATTGGTATTTGTCTTCTACATACAAAGGCGGTTTGCAGTTTCCGTGTCCATGGTTTTTGGGTAACACAGGCTGAGGCACACCGAAAATGGATTAGTGAATAATGCCTCATGTACACTGCAAATTTATCCATAAGCCTAGTGAACACATAGGGTAGGGTTTGAATTAGGTTAATTTCCAACCATGTGTGCTTAAATTTGTTAACAAAAATCAGTATACATATATGGTAAATATGGAAGTACATATTTTTAACTGACTGCGTCATTTTATTGATGATATTGACTAAAATCTAATACATTGTTTGGATTGAGCTAGAGAGAGGGAAAGGATGGGAAGAGAGGGGAAGGTAATGGGAGGAGAGGAAAGGAAATGGAATGGATGTGATTTGTACTCACCTTGTTTGAATATCTTGTAAGAGGGAATAGAGAGGAAGGGGGAGAACCATTAAAAATCTTTCTTTTCCCTCCTTTCCCCCTCATTTTGGGGGTGAATAAAAATGAGGGGAATAAGGGTAAAATATTTCCATGAGTTTCCTTCCTTCCCCCTTATTTAATATTTCCAAATAAGGGGAATAAGTGTTCATCAACCTTCATTCCCCTCCTTTCCTCTTCTCTCCTCTCAATCCAAACAGACTGTAAAACTTCTTCAACCCGCTACAATCAAAATACAGTAGCTAGCAGTACTTATCAAATTGATAGAAGTTGAACTGTGGATCTAGACAAATTGGAAAAATTATATCATAGTTCAGGTCTGTATAACAATCTGGACCACGCATGTTAGTCAGCTCAAATGAGCATTTATATAGTGTGCAAAATGAACATTTATATTGGGTATAAATGAGCATTTGGTATTTCTATATATCTCACACTAATTTATCTAAGGATATTGTTAAATTACAATTTTTGGTAAGGGTAGGGTCTAATTCTAATCAAGAGAGGGCTTCTTATATGATGTTTTGCGTTTAGGTAATGAGCATTTTAGCAACGGACATTTATAAGGTCTACAAATAAGTATTTATGTGAAATACAGATGAGTATTTTTGTATTTTTATATATTTCACAGTACTTTATCTAAGGAAATTAGATGACTATCATTAACAAGGATGAAACTTTGTCTTGTACAAAAAGGGGTTTTTTTATATGATTTTTATTTGCACCTGTAGATATTTTATTGGTATTTTAATATCATTATTTCTCTATTTTGAAATTCATTACTTTTAAGAAAACATAGTATAATTAATGAGCATCCATTTATTTTTATTTTTATTTTGGGTGCTAGAGAGGGGATCAAACCCCAACAAAGAAAATAAATCAAACTAATTATTTTTAGCTATAGAGACCATACCAGCCGGGGGGGTGTAACCTACGTAATCCTTAAATAGGATTTTGCTTAATTCATAAGGGGTAAAGGGATTAAAAAACTTGAAGAGGAGGGGAAACACATACTTCTTTATTCACTAGCCAGTCTGTTGCATAGTTTGCCTCTTGGTAGCAGTATTTTAGCTTGAACTCCCACTAATTTTCGAAAAGAAGCTTTTACAGTCTATCATAAGAGTGTAATGGAGATGACCCACATGCACTTCCCTCTTCATTAATGAGATTAAGGCCTTCCGAATCTACATTAACAATTAACTAGCACGGCCCATAACCAATAGCCATCTCAAGCCCTTACCTTTGGGCCTTTAATATTGCCTTGACGGAGTTACAGACACCCAAAGCTTCAGCAAATGCTTCAACCATGTCGCCTTATGATCACGCAAGACTCTACCGCCTCTAGTGTTTCCCTTGGCAGCCCCATCAGTATTAGCATCAACCATCCTTCCACGGGCGGAGACCATAGAATATACTGCTCTTCTTTAACAAAACGAGGGTTCCCAAACAAATCAAAATCATTTTCCATTGCTCTCTTAATATCCATCCACCTTTGAATCAGGAACCCCACAACATCATGGGGGACGACTTCTCTCCCAAATGTTCTAAAACACAGCAACTTCCAGAAATACCAGCACACAACATCAAAACGATCTCCATGACCTCCCTCAAGCTCACCTTCTCGGGTATCCAAATTGTCTAGCATCTAGGTTTCAATTGAGTTCGAAATTTCTAGCTCCATCCAAAGGGGAAAGGGCGTCTGACGCCGTCTGAGCAAATGAACAAGCGTTTCTTCATCTGCTCCACAACACATATGGGGTCTTTAGCAGGGTGTCTAACCAACCTGTAAGAATTGGTGAGCACTTTACCATGAATAACCAGCCAGATAAACATTCTAATTCGTTGAAGATGCCAAGCTAGTCTCTATCTCCTGTCAGCTTGAATTACCTCTTGTCACAATTTGTAGAACTAATTTAATGGTGCACTCCCCCATCGAAGAGCCCCTCCCCCCACTAAAGTCTATTTTCTACATCTTGATTCGAGGTTACCATGAAAGCTTGTACCCTGTTCAATGCACCAGATGGGAGATACTCAGCAAACAAATCCTAGCGCTATCCCGAGTTTGACTCCCACATCTCATCAATTGACGCATCTTGAATATGAGTCCCACATCTCCATTGCCCAAGCATGATCCTAGAAGAGGGTCCTCCTCCCATTTCCTACGTCAACACGAGCCCCTTTCTAAATGAGCATTTATAAGGCTTATAAATAAGCATTATGATAATTGTTCTTGTATATCCTTAATTGTTTCATATTTTATCTTTTGTGACAAAGGTATGCATTTTTTAATTTCAAAGTTATGTTCATCAGAAAACTAGAACAAAATAATTGACTTTGGATAGAGTTTGAATTAAATTTCATTAATTCAAAAAGCTACAAAGCAAATGAACACATTAAAACTCGAATATTTTTTTGTCCTTTTGCCAACAAGGCTATAAAATAATTTTACAAGGTGAATTTCTCGTCCTCCTATTGCCCTCAAAGCAACCCCCCAAAAAAGAGAGAAGCAAAAAAAAAGAGAGAAAAAGGGAAGACATGGGCACAGGCCTGGGCTAACAGGTTTGGGTTCACCACCATGCATGATGGACCCTAGTACATCTTATAGGACAAATCAACTATATAGACAAAACACTTACATGTAAATCTTATGCCAAATCACTAACTCAGACACCTTGATTTACCAAATGCTTGATATCTACACTTGATTGTCTAAATATTTGAATCTATGATACGAATTTCTAGACAATTTAACCGAAATTTCCATTTTTTTTTATGTTGATTGATCTGGTGTCCCAATTTTTTTTATCTGGTTTTCTAAAGATTTTGGATGAAAATTATATGAAAACTGATTTGTAGGTATCTAGATGTTATCTCCGACTATGTGGATTAGTTTGAACCCGAAATAAATATCATCTAATAAAAATAAACCTAAAACATTCAAAAAATCATGTCTAAAAGGTTAGGGGTAAATACACTTTCAATTGGCTATAAAATGATAGTATCTTTCTAGCCACTGAACTTTTTCTCCAATGGATTGTGTTTTTCCTCAACGATGACAAACTATTGCATAATTATGTGGAGTATGCATCTATTTGACATGATAGCAGATTATGCTTGGAGGAAGATAGCCATGGTAGAACTATGTGAAATGCCATTGTTGATCCAAACCTTAATCAAAACAAACAAGCCTTCTATCTTAGATTCACTATCTTCATGTCTCCCACTTTATGTGTAGGTCAGTTTAGGATTACCTGGATATGAAAATATCTGGACCTTTATGCCTGCTAGATGTCTGCCCACGAATAGGTGCTACTAGAGTTACTGCGGATTTCAAGCCCAAAACCCGAACCCATTGATGATGGCGAGGTTTGAGCGAGGGAAGGAGCAGAGAGTTTTAGAACAGAGGAGAGCTTGCTGATTTTCTGATGATTAACCTCGCAATCCATCTGTCATATATATAGTTGCATAAAGCCTTAAACAGAATCAGCAAAATCATGGTTGATTAATACATAATTAATGTAACGCCCCGCTCGAAGGGGGCGGACGTGTCACCGCCGTGGATGCCTGATTAAGAACATCCACAAGGCTCTTTAAACTTCTTAACCTTAATTAACCTGTTCATAGGCGATAGCAGCAGAAGCTCTTATCGAAATCTGATTAAAGTTCGGGATGGTCAATCTAAAACATGCATTACAGACATACTTAAACCGTATCCATAATGTTCTTATACATATGTATTCCCAAAAATGCAATCAAAGTTGTATTTACTAAACATAATCATTGCATAAACATAGAACGAAGCCTGCATTCCCAACTCGACTCTTCAAAAGTGTTTCATAACTGGCTAGCTTTCTTAATGCTCTTACGATCCTTTTTGCTTCCAAACCTGAAAAATGGTGAGGTCATGAGCTTCCCGAGCCCAGTGAATAACCCTTACCTTCCACGTTATTACACTTTGCACATTGACCGGTTAACACATAATCACACAGTATAGGTATCTCATGACATACAGACAGAACATATCATATGGCATGTAGAAGGTGACATAAGAACATTCATACACTTCAAGAATCAAAATAAACTCATACTTTCCATATCTAATATGTTCACAAATATCACAAATGCACACAACATATTTATGTCATGGAAATTGCGATTAGAAAATTGGTGATGTAAATAACCTTAAAGCAAAACCTAAAAATTGATCTAGCCAAAAGTTTTCTAGATCTAAATTCAACTTTAAAGATGAACATACCCACAAATGAGAGTGATAAGAATGGTGGTCAAGTGAGTTATTGCCCATGAAAGAAATAAACGGTGAAGTTAGAAATGATTAATAAGGGAGGGATTGTCATAACAAGTGTTCGACACAGTTGGTCTCATGCATTGCTAAACAAATTCGAATTTTGTTGAACTCACATTTCCAACCTTCTCCGTTTCAATGTTAGGATGTCTGTTTACTTGTATGCATTGTTCTATTGTCCTAAAATATCTCATAATAACATCTGTTGATATTATTGAGCTCTGATACCATAAATATAATGCCCCCAACTCCTAATTCTTGATTACTCTAACTTAATCAGTTATTTATTCATGATTTACAGTGGAAGTTTTTTGATTGGAGGTATTACCGTCATTCCGGGACGAAACAAGGCTACCTGAAATTACCTGTAATATTGTGAGTGCTTGGCTAGCTATTGTTTAGCAAGATTTCAACTCTTGCTCATTTCTTGCTACCTGTTGGCTTGCCAGGAGGAAGACTATTTACTGATCCCTTACCTAAAACAAAAACACAAAAACATTCGAAATATGAGCCGAAATTTAGCACGTACATCCCTATGTAGTAAAATAGACTTGAAGTTTAAATAGTTGGGTGCCCGCATTTTAAAACATTTTATTTTGCAAACAGGAGAGAGAGAATGTAAGAGTAGAGTTGATTTGCCGGTTATTATCTGAAAGTGGACCCCTATTAACATCTGCAGTGATCTTGAGATATGTGTACACTACCCAGGCCGATCGGAAAGCCTGAGTTGCAGCCGCGCGGATAAATTGAAGGGCATAAGCCCTGATGATTGATAATTGCATAAGTGGGACTCAACTTGAACCGAAACCCAAGTTCACAGAGTCACCGTAAGCCGTATCGCAATCCAAAGTTTAATGGTTAACGAGGACTCATCAGAGAGAAAAGCAATAATCATACTAATATTGTTAATAACAATTATTATAAACATAATCACAGCTCTAACAATAATAATAGTAATAATAATGATTAATAATGTCATTGGTTTTAATAAGTGCGAAGAAATAACATCGTTAACAAACATACTATGGTAATTTGAATGGTATTATAACATGTATTGAAAGATTGTTAGCCGTACGAAGGAGAGAAACAAAAACAACAATAAAATGAAACCAAATTAAGTTAATAATAATTGTTACACTAATAATAAAAAGAGAAGTCGAGAGAATTTTAATTATTTATTAAGTTAATAAATATGATAAAATTTCTTAATCTTGTACTAATCAAGAAATTACATATTTGGAGCAGAAGTGAAGCCACATCTGTTACTTTAAGCTGCCAGTAAATGATTTTCAATTAAACGGAGAGAGATTCTCGAAGATCAGGTACGTACATTGCCTATGCTCTTCGAAGACTCACGTGTTTCTCAAGTTATGCAAAATCAATATGATATTCATATAATGAATCATTTTATGCAATGTTTTGTCACATAAGCAAGCGGCCCCATCAATTATCAATCATCAGGGCTTATGCCCTTCACTTTACCCGCACGGCTGCAACTCAGGCTTTTCGATCGGTCTAGGAGGTGTGTACCTATCTCAAGATCGCTGCAGACGTCAACAGGGGTCCACTTCCAGATAATGACTGGTAAATGAACTTTACTCTTACATTCTCTCTCTCCTGTTTGCAAAATAAATTGTTTTGAAATGCGGACACCCAACTATTTAAACTTCAAGTCTATTTTACTGCATAGGGATATACGTACTGAGCTTCAGCTCATATTTCGAACGTTTTTGTGTTTTTATTTTAGGTAAGGGATCAGTGAATAGTCTCCCTCCTGGCAAGCCAACAGGTAGCAAGAAATGAGCGAGAGTTGAAATCTTGTTGAACGATAGCTAGCAAAGCACTCACAGTGTTACAAGTTATTTCAGGTAGCCTTGTTCCGTCCCGGAACGGTGGTAATACCTCCAATCAAAAGACTTCCACTGCAAATCATGAATAAATAACTGATTAAGTTAGAGTAATCAGGAATTAGGAGTTGGGGACGTTACAGTTGCCTAAAATAAAATGCGTACAATATACACATACTTTACATATTACACATAATTCAAAATAAGTAGCAAAAATTTCGGGGTGTTACATCAGAAATTGCCCAACAACATAGGAAACTTACAGTAAAATTTTTAGGAATTTTCGTGCAGCCAATAATTCATAAAAAATCAAACAGCGACAAGCTGTGTGCAAAATCCAGAAATGCAACATCTATTTTTCTATTCTCTTGTTCAGCCAACACCAATAATCAATCCAAAATCAAAATCCAATGCTTTTTTTCCCTTTTTCCTCCATCTTCTTCTCCTACTCTTCTTCTTCCTTTTCTTCTTCTTCTTCTTCTTCTCTCTCTTCTCCTCTCTGTTGTGCGTGTGTTTTTGGGGGGTTGAGAAAACAAGAAAGCCACCCCCTTTTGGATAAATATCACGTGAAAGAAAAAAATCTCCCTTCCCTTTTCTTTTCCTTTTCCTTTTTTTTTGGTCAAGCCCCCCTTTGACGACTCCTTCAATTCCATTTTCTTTTTGTTTTTTTTTTTGTTTGGATACACTTACTACTAAATAAGACATGCTTTCTAATTACTCGCCATAACATAATAATCATAATAACATAAAACACACATGTGCCTAAAATAAAATGCATACAATATACACATAATTTACATATTGCACATAATTCAAAATAAGTAGCAAAAATTTCGGGGCGTTACAATTAATCCCCAAGTGTAACCGCCAAATCAATGGCGATTATGACCATTTATTCTTGTAACCGTTACTGGTCAACAGCTCCTCTTCGGTCACAAAGACCACCAATCTCATACCTCTCTGCCAACAATCTTCCCCTACACATCATACTGGGAATTGAGCGTGCGATCAAAAATAAAACAATTAATACTATCAAGTCACCATCTAACTGACATAGCACCTACACAAAACACTAATACCCTGAATCATTCAAATACATCACCAATGACATACACTATCCCTTTATGCCTGATATATCAATTGATTTTATACTAAATATAATCGCTCGGGCTTGCTATGGTGATGAAGAAATGATTCTTTCTTAGATGATTAAAATAATTCATCTTAGCATGACTGCTTTCCTAATGTGCTCCGCTGGACCGTATACATCTTGACCCTTGGATAACACATTAATGTAGCAACATCAAATTTCAACTTCATATTATAACTCTAAGTCAAGGAGTATTGCTGATGAGGGTCACACAGTGATAAAGAAAGGGAATTAGCTTATCACTCATCAGATAGGTCCACTTTCAGCACACACAGTATGATAGTGTGCCATGGCATAGCTCCCCCTAAACTGGGCATGTCACTCTTCTATGCCATACGAATCACAGGCTTGGCTTCTACCTAAAAAACTAACCTAAGCTACTGGACCAACATACCCAATGTTAAGCTCAGTGCTCAAGATTTGGCTATAAGGTTTCGATATGAAAACTTATTTCATATTCGACTCTCCCTAAGTCTCATCTTAGATGTACTAAGGCGACTATATTTTTCATTCATACACTCCTATCATGAATAATCAATATTACACACCAAGTGCCAATATAATTTAGTCTCATCCTGCCCGCGACTCAAGCGTCAGGGTGAGTGCCTGTGTGACTAGGCCAATCAGAAGTCTGGTGACATAATAATGTGCCTTGGAACGTACTTGTATATTTATGAACATTTGAAAAAGAAACATCCTTCTTTATTTCATAAATATTTAATACAAGTAATAACATGTCCATCATACATTTAGATACATCTAAAAACTAAGTCATACGTAGACCTAAGCTCATCACATGAGCTTTGAAAGCGTCTCTCAGAATAGGCTTAGTTAAAGGATCTGCTATCATCCTACTTGTAGACACATACTTAATGGCAATTTCTTTCTCTTTTATGGCGTTTTGTACAAAATGATAATGCCTCTTAACATGCTTAGTCTTTCTGTGGAACTTTGGATCTCTTGTAAATTGGATTGCAGTAGTATTGTCACATAACATTTCTATAGGATCATTAACCTCGTAGAAAACTCCCTAGCCATATTGCCTCTTGAGTAGCAAGACAGCAAGCAACATACTCCGTTTCCATAGTTGAAAGTGCTATGCAGTCTTGTTTCTTACTGCACCAAGATATCGCTCCCCCACCTAGGGTGAACACATATCCTAAGGTAGACCTAGATTCGTCCAGATCACCACCTCAATCAGCATCTATATATCCTCTCAGCTTAAGATCTCCACCTTGGTAGCAAAGGACCAGGTTACTCGTACCACGCAGGTAACGAAAGATCCTTTTGACGGTTTGCCAGTGTGCAGGCCCTGGGTTGCTTTGGTAACGACTTACCAAACTAACCGCAAAGCAAATATATGGTCGTGTACGCAACATGGCATACATTAGACTTCCTATTACACTAGCATAAGGAACATTATTCATCTTCTCCTTCTCTTTGTCTGTCTTAGGACACTAGTCGAGACTTAAGGTTAAACCCTTTTCAACTGGAGTGTCCAGGGGTTTAGAGTAATGCATTCGAAAATGTTCTAAAATTTTATTAATGTATGTCTCTTGGCTTAAACCAAGAAGCTTTTTAGGACGGTTGCGAGTTATCTCTACGCCTAGGACATATCCTGCCTCACCCATGTCCTTCATCTCGAAGACGGAGGACAACCACTGCTTAATGGTTTGGATCATCTCCATGTTGTTTCCAACCAGTAGTATGTCATCAACATACAAAGTAAGAAACATAATTTCCTTTGTAGTTTTCTTGACATACATGTAGTGATCTTCAGAAACCATGTTTAAGCCAAAAGAAATAATGGCTTCATGGAATCTAAAATACGACGCTCTGGAAGACTACTTGAGATCATAAATGGATCTTTTAAGACGACAAACTTTGTCCTCTTGACCTTTCGATACGAAATCAATAGGATGATCCATGTAAATCTCTTCTTTAAGGTTTCCATTAAGGAAAGCAGTCTTTACATCCATTTGGAACAATTCTAAATCCAAATGGGCAACCAAGGCTAGAAAAAGGCGAATAGAGGTAATCCTTACCATAGGAGAAAAAGTCTCTTCATAATCTACCCCTTCTATTTGGGTAAATCCCTTTGCCACTAAACGGGCCGTGAACTTATCGATGGATCCATCTGCCTGACGTTTTGTCTTGAAAACCCACTTGTTTCCAATTGATTTACGTCCGGGAGGAAGATCAACAAGTTTCCAAACCTTGTTTCTCGCCATTGAGTCCATCTCATCCCTCATAGCTTCCATCCACTCTTTATGGTTTGGTGAATCGATAGCCTCTTGAAAAGAGGTAGGATCTTCTATTTCTAAAGGAGTGCACAGGAATATCTCCTCTTCGATTTGAAAATATCATCGAGGTATTCTTCCACGCTCACTCCTTCGGAGCACAGGACCTGTGCTGGTTTGACCGTCTGAGGTATTTCTCCCCCTATCCCTAAGAGGTATAGAATCCTCAGTTGAGAGAGAATCATTGTCATTATGTTGAACAAGTGGACTAACCTCATGTTCATGTACTGGAGAAGGAGGATGAACCTCATTCTCAGGTTGATTCTCTTGGGCAACCAACAACTCATCATCTCTTCCAAACAACGGAAGAGTACTATCCTCGGTGACACAGTGAGTGTTTAAATCCCCCCTCATCGAGGGATAGTCAATCATGTGGCGGTAACTTATATAACGTCGTGTCCTATTTGATTTTACCAATGCTCGGGAACTCATCTTCAAGGAACTCAACATTATGTGAATCCACTACTGTCAAACCACCGTTAGGGTGTTCACCATACATAATATATCCCTTAGAATGTTCTGGATATCGAATGAATACTATTTTAGTGGCCCTTGGACCAAGTTTTCCATGTTTATGAGTTGGGTTATGTACATAACCAGTCAAGCCCCATGGGCATAAATGTTCTAAGGTGAGCTTTCTACCATGCCATAACTCATATAGGGTAGCGGATATACTCTTACAAGGCACACAATTAAGGATGTAAGCTGCCATAAGCAGCGCAACCCCCCAAAAACTAATTAGGAGATTGGCGTATGCTATTATTGACCTGACCATGTCAAACAATATTCGATTCCTACGCTCTGTCACACCGTTTTGTTGTGGAGTACTAGGAATTATGAGTTGTCTTTGTATACCCTTGTCCTCATAAAATTCTTTGAATATATGTGAGAGGTATTCACGACAATGATTAGTTTGAAGAGTCTTAACTCTACGATCTAATTGGGTCTCAACCTCAGCTACAAAATGTTTGAACACATCAAGTGCTTCATAGCGATGTGATAATAGGTACACATACCCATATCTTGAATAATCATCTATGAAGGTGAGGAAATAGAAAGCCCCATAACGTGCTTTCACATTCATTAGTTCACAAATATCAGAGTGGATAAGCTCTAAAGGGCCTGATGCCCTTGAAGCCTTACCAAAAGGTTTCGCGGTCGCCTTGCCAGCTAGACACGACTCACATCTAGGTAACTTAACCTTAGCGAGTGGGTCTAAAAGGTCTTCTTTAGCTAGTCCACTCATCCCATCTTAGCCAATATGACCAAGCCTAGCATGCCATTTAATAGATTCAGAATCAGAATCAAAACTAGAGACAAAAACAGAAGGAGAATTATTATAACAATTATCCAAATCTAATACAAGGAAAGTGTTCTTTAAAGTTGCGTGGCCAAACACATTGCCACCACACATCATGTTCAAACCATCTGGACAAGAACTAAAATCAAAACTTGATTTCATTAAAGAAACTAAAGACAAAAGAAAACTCGCACCCCAGGTGCATAGAGGGCATAAAAAATGAGCAGTTTATTTCCTCCTTGCAACATGAGCTGGTACGTTCCAACACCTAGAACGTCTTCTTGACTGCCATTATCCAGCACGACAGTTTGTGAACCCACCAGGTACCAGTGAAAATTCATAAACCTAGCTCTATCTCGAACTATGTACTTGCTTGCTCCCATATCTACAGTCCAATTAGGAAGAGAATTAGCAACTAATGCATGGGAGAATACATATAACTCAGGAGGATAAGTGGAAGAAAGTACCTTCTTCGGCTCAGGACAATCATGAACGTAGTGCCCTTTCTTTCCATAATTATAGCACTTCACACGTGCTATATTGATCCCTCCATTGCCTTTATCCTTCTGTTGCTTGGCAATCCCAGCCTTCGGCTTACCATTCTGAGGGGGGTGACAACCCTTCTTAGCCTGTCGGTCTCGGTTATTCTTATTGCCTTTGGGTCTATTTCCCTTGGCAACAAAGCCCACATGAGAAGTGCCTAATATTTTCAGGCGTTCTTCTTCCATTTCAATGTGACTTTGGACTTTAACAAAGGTCTTGATATGTTCAGAATGTGTCAAGATAGTCTTGACATAATTCAAATGCTGAGATTCCACAGGGAGAGCCCGAATCACATTCAGGACTTACTCCCCCTCAAAAATTTCCTTACCAGCAGCCTTGAGATCACGAATTATGCCACTCATAATTTGTAAATGCTCAATCATGGTACGACTGGAATCCATTTGGTATTATATCCATTTGAGCTGCAAGGTATGAAGCCTTGTCTTGGATGTTTGACCAAAATGGATTTTGAGTTGGTCCCACATGTCCTTAGCTATGGGACACAACTCAAATTCTCCAGTAAGGTCATTGTGCATGAAATACAACATAGTAAATCGTACCCTTCGATCTTTATTAGACCAGTCTTGGTAGGTCTGGAAGCTTTCTTGATACTGCACAGAAGAAGTATCAATGAGCTTGCCATCATTATCCGTGTCAGATGGCGGAAACTTGGCTACCGTCAAATGTTCCAATAGTTCCCTTTTATTTACAAGATATTGAATCTACTGTTTTCACATGTCATAGTTAGACCCATCTAACTTCTGATTAGTGGAAAACTCATTAATCATTGCACTGTTAGCTGCCATATCTATAAGTTCATATTAAAAGATGGACATAAGGCACATGTTTTCTTAAGTAATTAAATTATTAAAGTTTCATCGTTCATGTCATATGATCGAAAATTTCGCCAAGCTCATAATCATCTCATATAATCATGAACTAGAAAATTTAAATAACTTACTTACAACAATATTTCTAAAAAAAAAATTCATATGGACCACAATATGTTAAACAAATTAACATTTGGACAAATATCACACAGGTATTTTATTGCAATGTATGTAAAATTTATATTACGATTATTTCTACGACACATATTTATGTATATGAAACTAACTCATACAATCTTAATGGTAATTTGTTTAACATATTATTTAACATAATAACATATAAAACAAATTTATATGTTTTGAGCATGTTATTACTAACATCTAAACATTAAACATATTATCGCATTCAAAATCAAAACTCATTTGAAAATTTAATCCAGGAATGCATCATCTTGTACATATTTATTTAACATAATAATAAATTGTTCGACATATAGAACGAATTCATATGTAATTTGCATACAATAATAAATATTTGAACGTTAAACATATTAATGTTATATTAAAAAATTCATGCATTCAAAAAATATAATTCAGAATTAACAACATGCTTCCTTTTGATTTGGTACTTGTCCAACCAAAATAAACAAGCCAAAAGACAGCAAATTTTTTTTTTAAAAAAAAAATATGTAGGGGCAAGACCCTAAAAAAAAACCCGAGACCTCCCCCCTTTGTCAGGTACCCCTACTTCGGCTCCCCCATTTTCAAACCCTTCTCGTCACTTCTCTCTCTGACTAAAACTAGAAGCCTCTAACTCTCTCTCTCTCTCTCTCTCTCTCTCTCTCTCTCTCTTAAAACTCGACCCTCAGTCGAGAGCTTAGCGTCCCGATTCCAAGGCAACCATGGCTGCCCACCTCAGCCCCAGATCGGTGTCAACACCGGTCACCTTGGCTGAGACCCTAATATGCCGATACCACCACCCAAAACCCAGATGAGGAACCACCCCCTTTCCAGAGCTTCCAAACGCATCCCGGCACTAACCATCGACCAAATCCACCAATCTGACCACGCCAGCGAGTAGATCGGCCGCCTAACATTCGACTTTTGCCACTCACTTGCTCAATGTCCCACCCCTGCGGCGGCGCGTGTCACCCATGCATAGCTTCTATGGCATTTTTTCTCATGGTTTTGAGCCGGTATGAGTAGATCTGAGGGGATTAGGGGTGACAAGGGGAAGAAAAAACAGAGACCCAAGATCTGAAACTAAAACCCAACCTCAACCCAACGATGAGGTGATTCTGATGGGTTGAGGTAAGTCCGTTCTTGCCTTCTTTTTTTTTGGGTTTGGAACGATGAGGTGTTGGGGCCGAGAAGGGTTGAGGTTGGGTTTTAGTTTCAGATCTTGGGTCTCTGTTTTTTCTAATTTGTTTGATCTAGCCGGGGATCATGAAAAAAAGATGAATTATCATAATTTCAAATTCAACTCAGTTTCACATAGAACATGATTTTCGAAATTTAACAAACGAGCATGCTCGATTTATACATTACATGATTCTGATAATCACACAGATTGTCAATCCTTTTAGCAGATTAGCAAAAAATGCAAATGAAAATCATGTCGTTATAACATTCTAATTGCCATTCTAATTTTGAAGCATATAAAGACTTACCAAAGGGCATGAATTTAGCACAATCACAAGGTTTTGCATATTAGCATATTGTCCAGATTCATGTTCTTATTTCTAATCATATGTTAGAGGCCAGAATCTGAACAGGCAGGCTCTGATACCACTGCAGGTCAGTTTAGGATTACCTGGATATGGAAATTCCCAGACCTTTACGCCTGCTAGATGTCTACCCACGAACAGGTACTACTAGAGTCACCGAGGATTTCACGCCTGAAACCCGAACCCACTGATGATGGCTAGGTTTGAGTGAGGGAAGGAGCAGAGAGTTTTAGAACAGAGGAGAGCTTGCTGATTTTCTGATGATTAACCTCGCAATCCATCTGTCATATATTACTTGCACAAAACCTTAAACAGAATCAGCAAAATGATGGTTGATTAATACACAATTAATCCCTAAGTATAACCACCAAATCAATAGCTATTATGACCATTTATTCCGGTGACCATTATTGGTCAACACTATGAAATCTCATACAGTGATGAGATGAAACATTCACCCCAAAACTTACATTAAGGGAAGGAGACAAGGCCCACATCAAAGAAACAAGCTAAACTCTCATGAGATGGAATGAAATTTTATGGAAAAGAGGTATAATTGAAACTACTAATGCAAACTAAATAGGGTTTGACACATTAAAATTGGAGTTTGTTACTAATAATTATGAACAATGACAACTTCTTGCTAGAGTCAAATGGAGGCCACACTATAGTTTTTTTGTTAATTATCAATCTTAAACTTGATTAATAAATATTAACTAATCTAACTAGATTTAAATTTGACAATGTTATATTGATGTTATTTTTGAGATTAAGAGGTTTATTATACTATAGACAGAACCAAAGCTAAAACAAATTCACAAAGTCTGGTTTTGGCTACATAAAAAAAATTAAAGAAATTAGTTATTCTTCATACGCAAATTATACTGTATAACTAGGTGGACAACACGCTTTGCCCACCCGAGCCTTCACCTTATTTAATTTAATGTGCAATAAGAGTGAATGAGTGAGAGCTACTATAGTGTCAGGTGTAACGCCATGACTTCTAATCATGTCATTAGTCATAATTAACCAATTCTTAATGGAAAATATAGTGAAAGTGTAAGGGTTAGGACATTACCACTATCCTATAGAGTATAAGGCTTAGCTAATTCACTGGCATGAACATGATAGCACACTCTAGCTTGCATGTAAACCAAATGGCATGCGATTAATTTACGCCCAACTCAAATGTCAATCTAGCTACCCACGAACCAAACACTCTGATGACTCATGACTTTAAGAAATGTGATTGTGAGCTTGTCTAACTCCTTTGATTATCTCCCTGTCGTCAGGATTGCATTATTTGTCTACCTAAAACATAAAAACACAAATTTTCAAATGGTGAGCCAAAATTCAATACGGTTACTCCTTTGCTGTACAGATAGAAATTCATGTTCCAGTGAGCGACCCCATTTCAATGTATTTTAGCTTGAAATCAAGGGGAGAGAGAGAATTATATGAAAACTGTTACCGGTTATTATCTGAAAGTAAACCCAAACTGATGAGCTCATATGTAAAATGCGATCATTGAATATGTGCACTCCTCCTAGGCTGATCGAAACGTCTGTGTTGAAGCTGAGCAGGTGAACTGAAGGGCCTAAGCCATGATGATTGATAGCTCATGAGTTCACTTGCTTATGTGGCAAAACAAGACTTGAAAATGATTCATTAAATAATTATGTATTATGCGATTTTGATATTTAAAAATATGTGAGTTTGTGAAAGGTGCAGACAATAAAGATACCTGGGTTTAAAATCTTTCCTTCTCTTGGAAGATATTCATTGTGGCTCAATGATGACGAAAGCAGTCTCGCTTCTGTTTCAAATCGATCTTTTATTATTATTATGGCTTAAATAGTTTTTGTTATTACAATCTTGATAAATGATCCATGATTTGTCTTGATATAATTATATAATTATTTATTTTTATTTTTATTTTTTATTTACCAATACTTTTATTATTGTTTAACCGAACTTATGAGTAAATCCTATTTTTTTGTTATTTATTATTAACTCAATTTCATTAGGCCCTTCCTTGATTATTCTAATTATTACCATTGCTAGTATTTTTATTATTACCATTGTTATCACTAGTATTATTAATATTAATATTACTATCCTTAACGTTACTATTATTAGCAGTGCTAGTATTGTTGCTAATATTGTTTGAATTCTCATCTTTTATAAACATAACTAATCATTTATTAACAACAAGAGGTTAGCTCACATAGGCCCAATTTATAAGTTTACTTCTATGTTGAATGTGAAAGCTACAACTTCGGAGTCAAATTGAGAAGAGATAAAATTTCATGAGTTTTAATAAAGTTCAATTGCCATTTGCTTAGTCAAACTACAAAAAATTAGATCACTTTTAACTCATTCCAGTATAACTCGCTGGTATACATCCCTTTGTGGGTATCATTAACACCCAATCTTGACATCAACAACAGTCATAGCCTTCTACCCTTTCTAATTTTATTAAATTATTAAGAAGCAAACTTCAATGTAGGTTCCAATCACTTAATACACTCAAATTGCACAATAGCATACAATTTAGCGCCCCCCCTTCCAATTTAAACTCCTAGGCTATAAAAAGTTTGCTCATTTCATACCCTCTCTCCAAAAAAATACAACTTCTTCTTTCTTCTACGTCCAACCTCAAGGTTGTTTTCATCCACTTGAACCCTTTAATGACAAAATTCTATTACAACCATTTTAGCTTTTAAATTTTGTCAAAGACACTACAAAATCCTTTGAATTTCAATTCAACTAAGTCGTTTAAGTTTTCATTCACAACAAACACAATCCAAATCCAAAATTCCCTTTATCCATGAGTACACATAACTTCAACATTGTCCAATCTGTAACGGCCCGACCATAATATTCATATTAATCACATTAAATCATCTTACTTACAAATTAATCAAGTTGGACCCCGCATTTCAATCTAGCATTTTTTTTCATTTTATTTCAAATCAGCATTCCCTTCATATATATATATTTTTTGTACCATTATAGGTTGAATCGGCAGAATGGCCTCGAAACGAATTTTGATTACTCTTAAAACAAAATTAAAACAGTAACCGAAAACCATGCACTCAAAACAGAACAATCCCAATCGAAAATTCATAACTCCTAGAATACACATCCAAAATTCATCAAAATTTACAGAGAGTTTCCAGACATCCTCAGCAATTTGCAGTAAAAATTTCATAATTTTTACCCAACCCAATATCCCACAATAATTCAAAACATCAACCGAACTTTAGCATGAAATTACAGGGCAGATTCGATCAAAATTTCATAACTGATAAAATACACATCTAAAAGTCATGAAAATTTACCAGAAGTTGCCTAATATCCTAGGTAACCTACAGTAAAATTTTCAGGATTTTTCATGCAGCCAATAATTCACGGAAATTGTACATCTCAAGTAAAAAAAAAAAAAGTCAACGCTGGTCAAAGTTAGTTTGACCGGTCAAACTGACTTTGACCGGTCAAAGTCGGTCAAGGACCCCCAAAAAAAAATCAAAGATTTTTTCTCCAATTTGCCCCTATATATATGAGTGGGGGGGGTAACTCACGCACACTCACGGCAAGGGGGGGAGAGAAGAGAGAGAAAGAAGAGAGAGAAAGAGGGGAGGAGAGAGAAAGAGAAAGAAGAGAGAGGAAAGAGAGAGGAGAGAGAGAGGAGGAGGAGGAGGAGGAGGAAAAAGAGATCAAAGTTTCGGGACTTGGAGCAAATTCAAGGTGAGTAACTATTACTTTCGCGATTTGAATTAGATATTTTATGATATTACGAAAATTAATGTCAGGCGATAGAAGTCAATCGTATAACCTCATGTTTAATTAATGATTGAGGTACCGTGATTGTTAATTATAATATGAATGCATTCACTATAGTTTTAAAGTTATGAAATTGAGAAAAATTTATCTGCTGAATTTATGCTAAAGTATGGGTAATGTTTTGATTATTGTGAGCAATTGGGTTAAAGAACATTGTGATAGTTTTATGGGAAAAATATACGTATTATTTGGAGATTTGTGATCAAGTTCATGAATTTTGGGATATATACTTTGAGGGTCATAAATGCTAAATGTGGATGTTAGGAATATTAATGTGTATAATAGAAATGTTCTGGCTGGCAAAATGTGATTATACGAGTTCACTATATAACGTTTTCGGAGAAAAGAGTTTATGTCTTGACTAAGGTCGTTACATAATGTTCCAGAGTTGTGGCCGTAGTCGCGACTGTCATTATTATATTATTTACAGCAAGGAGCCAGTTATCACACCGAAGATGTTAACGGAAAGTTGGATAAAAGTAAAATGATCAGAATTCAAATTATGCAATGACAAAATGATAAACATTAATAACGATGACCCGTAATGAAGATAATTTCACAAAGCAAGGACAAGTAACGAATTTATACCACGTATAAGAATATGGCAATGACAACGCCGTTACCTCATTACACGCTTATCATGTTCATTAAACAAGTGTTTGCAGTATATAAAAAAAAAATAGGGATTTAAATTATCTATTAAAACAAGATATTCAAGGGCAGGGATGATATTAAACCAAAGTAAAGTCAATGCCTTTTTACATGCAAATAATTAGCACATAATTCAAGGGATTCAAATTATCGAGCAAACTAAGAAAATCCCAACAAATGTCATCACCTTGCACTAACCACAAGAAAATTACATAGGTAAAGCAGGAAGGAGGCCACATCTGTTGATTCAAGCTGCCAACGCATATTTTTCATTACAAAGGGGAGAGAATCTCAAGGACCAGGTACGTACATTGCCTGTGCTCTTCAAAAACTCACAGTGTTCTTAGCAATGCAAAATTAATATAAGATTCATTTAATGAATCGATTTCTCAATGTTTTCATCACATAAACAAGTGGCCCCGCCAATCATCATCAGGGCTGATGCCCAACAATTATCAAGGCTTATGCCGACCAATATACCCGTGCGCGGCGTCAACTCAGGCTTCTCGATCGGCCTGGGGGGTGAGCACCCAAAGTATGATCGTTTTAAGATGTACATCGACTAAGGGGTTCACTTTCAGATAATAATCAGCAATTCAATTGTACTTACATATTCTCTCTCTCCTGTTTGCCAAACAAAATGTTTTAAAATGCGGCCGGCCCAACTAATTTCACATCAAATTTATTTTACTGCATGAGAATGTACGTATTGAGTTTCGACTCATCATTCGCATGTTTTCATGTTTTCTGTTTTAGGTATGGGGAGAAGTGAACAACAATCTCCCTGAGAAACCAGAAGGCAGCCAAACTAAGGGACATTTACTGGTTGCTAGCCAGTCAGCACCCACAGTGATGATAGGTTAGTAACTGAAAGGTTGTGTGTTGCTATTCGTCAATACCTAGCATTAGCACATCAAGTTATCACATGGGGAACAAATAGCATGAAGAGACACATGCTTATTTTGGGTGACATCAGAGGTCTAGTAAATTAAATAGCTTTATTCCATCCCGGAACGGCGGTAACGCCTCCCTTCAGGACAAAAGTCTTCCGCTGCAAATTAAGAAAGTCATGGTTAAACTAAGGTAATCAGCATTGGCTTTTGGGGGCGTTACACAATCACCAAAATTCATTGTCAGAACTCGAAATTTACACCACCATCGTCATCTAATGCTAAAAGAGTACAATTTATGATGCACTTCTAAGCCCTAAAGGAACAAGGACTAAGAAGGGATCGTAAAGGGAGTGCGGTTCGAATGTAGCTAATAATGAAAGAGAAGATAAAACTAAGGATCTTGGATAAGATGTCACCACTAAGATTCTTAGAGCTCAACTTCAAGATCAAGTGAGATAAGATATCACCACTCAATTGATCAAGAAGAACTCTTGAACACCACTCTAGAGAGCTAATCTAGAGATAAGCAAGAGAGAAAGTTACAAGAAGGGAGATAGCACTCAACCTTATGATTAAACTCACTCAATTTCATTCGTTTGTTGATTGATATCCAAAGTACACGTCCAAGGGCCTCTTATAGGCAAAGAAGACTCTAAAAATGCTGATAACTCATGAGTTACAAAGCATTAAACACTAGGAAAGCAAAAGACAAGGAATTTAAACAAGGCTATTAAGACAATGACTCTTCTAGAATCTAAGCCATTACAACTCCATCCTTTCAATGTGTAACCTCCCAAATATTCCAAAAATATGCTGGGATCTCTGGAATTTAAGCCAAGGAGCCGTTGGGAGCCGTTGGAGAAGCATAAACACACACTTAAGGCTTTCAATCCACGCATTAAATACAGCCGTTACAATCTGCAGCAAGGTCAACTTCTCTGAGCCATAACTCCGTGGATACTGCTCCAAATTGAACAAATGAGGTATCCCTGGAAAGCTTAAGAAGTCTAGTTTCCAATGGTTCAAGTTTCATTGGATTTGGACTTGCCAATCGAAAGATATGGGCCGAACAATCCAAGCTGCCAGAACTGTAACTGAAAACAGGCAGCTGGGCTTTGAAGGCTGAATTGAGTGGCTAAATGAAGTCCAAATGACTAGATTCTTGGCTTATTAGAAAGCTTATTTCAGGAACTAAAAACCCAAAGCAATAAAACAGACTTAAACCACCATGAAGCTAGGTGATTAGAGTCACCAATTTGCTGCACTTGCTGTCCGGAATTGCTAGGTCAGGGTATTGATCTTCTTTGAGTTTTCTCACAACTTGGATGGCCTCTTGGGCATCTTTGGACTTAGGTACCGCATATACATGTCCCTCATCATGACCCCCCCATATGTGCATCATCCTCCCCTTGTTGGAAAGAATTTGCCCCCAAATTCTCGAGCTCTTGTGGGTGAAGTTTGTGGGGCTTTTTGTAGATGGGCTCTTGTAAGGAAGGAGATAAGCATTGCTCTCTCTTTTGGTTTCCATCGACTTTCTCAGCCATAGGAAAGGAACCATCAAACTTCTTTGGCCTCACTTTAGGATTTTGTGATGTAAAGTCATGGGTGAGGGCCTGAACAAAATAGTTGTGGGTTTGTAGTTTCTTATTTTGTGGCCAAGGATGAAAGGGTTGAAAGCAAAGGGACTCATGAGAGGAGACTAATAAAGATAAGGAATGGAAGTCTTTTGTGACCTCTACTTTGTCTTCTTGATGAAAATATTTGATGTTGTAAAGAGAGAGATGGAGTTCCTCTTTACAAGCTAGTTCTTCTTCCTCACAAAAGGATGAAGGAGCCGAGGTTTCCCCTAACTCTTCAAAGTCTAAGAGCTCTTCACCATCATAGTCATCAAAGATGGGAGGTAGATCAAACTGATTTAAATCTTCTTCCTCTTCATTTACCTCATCATCTTCATTTGATGCAAATGGGTTGCTCTCAGATCCATCTTGAACCGAATTGGATTCTCTAGTAGAATGCGAGCTTTGGACC